>JAXCGZ010011347.1:45000-52500 GCA_037179515.1 Halocaridina rubra
TACATGTACGGTACAGTATAATAAAACAACACATACATAAAAATATCAGTACTATATTACACTTCAATGCCTGTACTGTATTTCTGTATAGTACAAAACTGTAAATAGTACCTGTACAGTATACTGTACTCATGTGGTGTGCTTACATAGGGTGGGAGAGACTTGCTTATCAGGAGAAAGCTTGCTATGTCAGCTGCTGACAAGACAGGGGCAGGCAGATGAGTCTGGAAAGGCAAAAGAACAATCAATAGATAATCTATAGAAAATAAAACTATATGATAAAAAACACACTTATAAACGTAAAAAATATTACACAAGTATTTCATTGTTTATCAAGTTAATGGCTTTATTTATTTATTTATTTTTGTATATATAATTGGTTATATTGAAAATTTATACTGAATTTAAAAAGAAAAATACAGATCTATAACTTTTCTTTTAAACCATTCTCCTTTTTTAAATATTGTTACCACATCTGCCAACTTCCACTCCTTGGGTACCAATCCTAATTTTATTAAATTATAGAACAGTGTAGTTAATGGACAACTAAGCTCTGCCTCGCACTTCTTTAATACTCTAGCATAAATTTCATCAGGTCCCAGAGATTTATGAGTCTTTAATTTATCTAATTCTTTTATTACATCCTCCCTTGTCATATTTATTGTACTAGGTATAAGGACAGTCTGTGTATATGTATTCTACTTCTGGAATATATTCCAGGTTTTCATAGGTAAATACAGACAAAAAATATTAATTTAAACATGTACACATCTCTTTATCATCATCTGTGAAATTACCGTTGGCTACTCCAAGTGGTCCAACTTTTAACCCCTAGAGGACCAGGAAGGAAGGGTAAGGGAAACTAGACAAAAACAAATTTATGAATATATAAAAATGAAATATGAATGGATTAGAAAAAAAAAATTTTTAGCCTTTGTCGTAAACTCGAAACGACGTTATATGAGGACTCCCTGTATATGTTGGTGAAGTAACAGAGAGGACTGCAATTATTACGCAAGGTTCCAGGACCATTTATATCAGATATTCCTGTTGAAGAGTGTGATAAGAGAAATTGTTCTCCCAAAGAGTTAATAACTCTCTTCTCCAGAAATGTCTACAACAATAAAGTACATTTTGGCTTGGAATAAGAGTTCAAGAAACTTTTCCAGAGAAGTGTCTTATGCAAAGATTGCTTTGTACTTGGTGTGTCAGACTGATGTTTCACCAACATGAAATATTCAGAGATTTCTTCACTACCATTTAATTTTTATCAAACCTTGGAAAAGCACCAAGGTATAGCAAGTACAAGACAATCTTTGCTGAATACACTTATCTGGAGAAAGATGTTTAGATCTCTCTGGAGGAGGAACTTCCAGGTCTTCGTCTTTTTTCATGAGATTTGTTTTCATCAAGGAATGTTTCAAAACCCGCCAATGGTACTTCATTGTTGAAGACATTTCTGGAGAAGAAAGCTATTAACTCTGGGCGAAGAATCTTTCTTTCACTCTCTTCAAGGGAATATCTGGAACAATGGGTCTTGGATCCAGGTGTAATAATTACACTCCTCTCTGATGCATCTTAACTACTACATAAAACAAAGTATAAAGTATCAATGAATTTTGGTACAGTAATAATAAAGTAATATATAGGGGGTCCCCTTTTTATGTCAGGGTTCCATTCCGGACAGCCGATTTACACAGGATTTTGATGCAAGTCAGAAAACACCTAAATTCGAACCTGGGTTCCCACCATAGATAAAAATAAATGCTTTAAAACATAGAAAAATAATTTAAGTTCTTAATCTAAGATATAAAAATAGTAAAATTACACTATACAGTATTGCTTACCTATGCTACTGTGGTTGGCTTGCATCTGGATAACTGTATAACTTCAGCCCCCTTAACCAATTTAGGGTCGAACGGCTTTACACCCGCAAACGAGCACATGAACAATGGGCGATGCTTCTTTCCTCCCCCTCTCCCATTTTCACCGTATTAAACAATCTATTTCCTGAATCAACTGGAGGTTCACTGGGATGCACCATCGATGTTGGTCATCCAAGCCAAGAATTAATAACATCATCATGTTGAAAGTATGTATCCACAGCAAATGAACATGATAAACAATATGGTGGATGAGAGTGTGAGAAGCACAGCCTTTACAATGGATCTTTTCTTAAAAATTTGTTCTTATTGTTAATGTGCTGTCTACTTGGTGTAGCTCTTTCTCCAATATTTATATTTGGAACTTTTGTAAATAAATTAAATCTAATTCTTTCAAAAAACCAAATACATAAACAAATAAATAAATAAAACCAATACCTTGATATAGTACATACGTACACAGCAATGCCATGTGACTATTCTTCTGTCAACCTCGTCCAAATTTTTTGCATAAAGATCATATTTCCAGCTATGTATTTGGTAATTAAGTAAATAAGTTAGGTCTAGTTCCTTCAAATGACCAAATAAATAAATAAAACTATTAACTTGATGCAGTATATATGTATCCAGTACAACAACGCCATGTGATTATTTTTCTGCCAACATCAACACACTTTTTCGCATAAAGATTGCATTTATGGCTATGTATTTGGTAATTTTGTAAATAAACTAAGTTTAATTCCTTCAAATCACCAAATACATAAACAAATATATATATATATATATATATATATATATATATATATATATATATATATATATATATATATATATATATATATATATATATATATATATATATATATATATATATATATATATATATATATATATATATATATATATATATATATATATATATATATATATAAAACCATTAACTTGATACTGTGTATAAGCATACAGTACAACAATGCCATGTGACTCTTCGGATAAACTGGAGAAGACGCACCTCTTCACCGTAAACTGGAGAGAACACTCCTCGCAATTGGCCAACTGGAGATAATGCATCGCATAATTAATCAACTGGAAATAGAGCACCAAGGTTAAGCTAAGTTATGTAAGGTTAGGTTGTTAGGTTTGGTTATCTCAGCTGGCCAATCATAAGGTGAGCCCTATCAAGTTGACAGCATTGAGGTTTGTCTTCTCCAGTTTATCCGACTATTCTAATGTCAACCTGGTGTGTGTCTTCTCTGGTTTATCCAACTACTCTTCTGTCAACCTTAAACTTTTTCGCATAAATATCGTATTTACTGCTATGTAGTTGGTAATTTTGTAAATAGAGTCTAATTCCTTCATATAACTAAACACATAAGCAAATAAATAAATAAAACCATTAACTTGAAGCAGTATATAAGTATACAACAATGCCATGCAACTAATCTTCTGCCAGGCTCACAAACTGTTCAGCGCATCAAGTATGAAATTACTGGGCAAGCCAGGTATGTCGAAAAATTTATTTAATACATGAGTAGATAATAAGCGAGATTTTGTTCGTGTCTCTAAACGTTCATAACTCGAATACTCGTAAGTATGGGAGCATCTGTATATATCTGTCATTATCATTCACCTGTTTATTTATATTTTCTTAATATAACATGAAGCTAGTTTACTCTGAAAATGCTACTTTTTTTTTTAAATGCTCTACACAACTTGAAACTGCTATAGTTACAAATGAAAGTATGAGTGTTCGTGGCTCCTGCATTTTAAACACTTTCATTTCCCTCAGTAAATTTGTGTTATCTTGTTTCTCTAAAGCATTCTACAAATACGATTCTTAAATTTAGTAAAGAGAGGCTTGGAGTTTTGTAATATTAAAATATACATAAGTTTTTGGAGTGGGTTAATTTCTGCCATCAGTTTTATCAAAGAGTGGATTTTATATTATTTTATATGACAGACTGCAATAATGAACAAATATCCTCCAAAACAGAATTGTTTTGCAAGGTACAAATGTAAAATTCAATACTTCTTATGTCTCCTGCACATATTTCATACTCCAATTCCATATGCTTAGCAAGATTAGCCTGCACCCCATTGGGGCACTGTTCCTGAATTCCACTGAAGCGTTATCAACTCCTAAATTGAAAACTAGTAATAGATTTCCTCCATAAAGTAATCACAAAACCCAAAATGTCATGTCTGGTGCCATGAATGCGGTACATGATACCAAAGAGGTTATAATTCTCCTATGGATTTTGAAATAATTGCATGCTTTAGCACCATACAATCATAGAAATTCACTAATCTATATTCGGTGAAGAAAAGATCTGTCAACAAAATTATTTATACAACTCATGTTTATTCAAACTTGAAGCCATATCACACAAATATCATAAAGTATCCCCTTTCAATGTTTTTTCTTGAAAGTCAAAATATCACAGTAAAAAAATTTAATCTAGAAAAAAATTTTAAGACTATGAAATAAAATAGTTAAGAATTGCTTTATGCACCCCTTCCATAGCCTAGTCAAAAAATCAGTATTACCACCAATTCCTGACATGTGCTGTGCTGCTGCATAAATACTCCATTTTACCATATTATGGTACATAAGGCATCAAATTTGAGTTAGGTTAAGTTAGCGGGATTAGCTTTGGTAAGGTTAGGCTAGTCAAGTCAGGTTAATTTTTTTTTTCATGATTGTGGCACCAGGACAGGCAAAAATAAATAAATAAATAAATCCACCCTCATCTGGCCCGAGCACAAAGAAAGCAACAAGTAAAGAGAATCAGGGATAGTAAGTGCTGTGATTTCCACAGCAGCCCATCACTATTAGACCTATAACAAAAAATTGTGCTTTTTGACATAAACAATTTCAGATTAATTAAAAACACATCAAAACCTATAGAACAAATTAGTTTATTCTTAAAATTGAAAGGGTGTATAAAATAAATATTAACCTGTAAAATGGCAGTTTTAAAAATTGAGCCTATTTTAACTTTGAGGTGCAAATTATATTTTCCCTATGGCTTCAGTTGTGCTTTCAAATGAATATGACCTTGAAAACCATCAGAAAATGTATCCTAACCAAACCTAAAAAGTAGGTAATGATTTGTTTTATACATCCCTTCCATAGTCTACCCGAGAAATCAATGTTACCACCATTTCCTGACATGTGCCTCACTGTTCTATAAACACCTAACTTCATTAGATTAGGTTATTTAAGTACGCACTATTGCCCACCAATATCAGCCCTAACACAAATAAATAGTGAATTTTGAGAAAAGTAATTATCAGATTAATTCAAAAAACATTAAAAACTACTAGAAAAAAAAATCAGCAAGAAAATAAGAAAGGTACATAAAACGAAACTTAACCAAAACTAATTTACATTCTATGTTTTTTTTGTTTTTTTTTTTTTAATGAATGAGACCTTGAACAGTCGAAAATTATTATTTTTGTTAGGTTAGATTTTATTAGATTATCCGACGATTTTCGTCACATTCATTCAAAGCACATTAGGAACTAAAGGAAAAATATTAATTTTACCTCCAAAATGAATGACCATAATTGTAAAAAGTTACATAACAAACAGTATTCAGTATATTTACAAGAAAAAACTCAACTAAAGTATACTGTGGAGTGTTCATCCTAAGCCAGTACTACATGAACAGGCTACATTAGCTGTCTATTGGTTACATTCACATACCAAAAAAACCTGGTTCTTATGAAAATAAAGGTAAATAAAAACATCCAAATATCATTCTAGCAATCAAGATCGAATGTATCCATCCAACTCCAACAATATGAGAGGATTGCACAAAAAGTGTGGAAAGCAATAGGAGTCATTCTCCATCGGCAAATTACAAGAATTCATGGTTTAATGGCCTTAACTTAAAGTCTGAACTATTCTACAGAGAAAAAAAAAATAAACTTCGCATCGAGGCTGGGGAATTGACAGTATATAATAAAAAAAATGCGTTTGTTGTATCCTTGACCCGTGCCAACTGAGCTAGTACAGTGAGTACACACATGCGTATATCACATCATTTTTTGATCCAGTTGCAATATGAACTGAAGTATGAGAATAAGCGCAATATGCCTCTCCTGCATCTTTTCTATTAAAAAATACTGGGAAATGCAACGAAAAGATACAAATTCTAACGAACAATATATATATATATATATATATATATATATATATATATATATATATATATATATATATATATATATATATATATAGTATGTAGAGCAAAAAAATAATAATAATAATTTAGTTGCATTCAAAATACACAATTCAGCAGGACTCAGTATCTCTTACATATGATACTCCAGATGCGTCAACTTGTATTCTAAAATAAATCGACAATAAAAATATTCTCCGAGTGTGCTTTGGCTATGGCAAAGCCTTAAATTAGTGCCCGGGGGGTGGGGATATGAGGATTCATTATCAATAAGCTAAGAAATCGACCACCGAGTTTACGGTAAATTTATTCCGCAATAAATTAACAATCACTTGGTTCACTCCATATCAATGCTCTTTAGCCTACTTTGAACTTTAAAGAAATTTTCGGGCCTATATCCCGTTCCATCTGGGAATAACAGCAAATGAATTACACCGAGACTCCATCGCATAGCCTCATTGCCATGTTGACGCACTAACCGCTTAGTCACAAAATAAAATGGATAAGGGGTTGTTTTATGCAGCTCTCCTCTTGATGTACTCACCTAAACTAATTAACTTAACTCGCCTAACTCAAATCTGAAGCCTAACATATGGAAGGGTGAAGAAGAAATTTGACCCAATGTAATGCGGGCCGATGTAATTGGAAAAAAATGTCATTAGCAGTCTTTGATCACTAGAAAAAAAATAAAGCCGTATAAACAAAGTAATATATCCATAATAAACGCACAAGTATATAAAAAGAAGGATGAGTGCGTAAAAGGATAACCCATATGAATGGGTAAGTCTAGCAAGGACATACGAGACTCCCACCTGCCAGATTTTTGACGAATATATCCCTCTGACGATTGGTGCCGGCCTCTCCCTATCGACGACTGTGCAACAATGCAAATGAGTGCACCAAAGGGCAATTTACGCGCCAAATTGGATAAAAGTGGTAAATTAATATGTACATTATATGAACGAAAAATGAGAGTATAAATAAATAAATAAATAAATAAATAAATAAATAAATACGTGGATAAAAAATATTAATCATGAAAATATGCAACGAGTTTTGAAGAACTTAATGTAACCGACTACACAAAATAATAAATAGAAGCACATTTTATATACTGAAATTTTCTGTGTATTTACAAATCAAAGAAAAACGCTTACACATATTCACACTCCACGTAAATATCGTCACAATGTAACGTATACAAAATGATTTGCAAATTAACAACGATTAAAATCATAGAATATAGTACTAGAATACAAAAGTAGATGAAACCAAGACAATTGGTAGTTTCTCCTGAGATCGTAAAGAGAAGTTTCTGAGATCTTCCATTTAGAAATATTGCCTTGAAATTCACCAAGATATAAAAATGAACAGTTGAACACTACAGTCCAGATAATGAAACAATTTGCAATTACCTTATTGTGCTTATA
>JAXCGZ010011347.1:57500-77500 GCA_037179515.1 Halocaridina rubra
TTCAGAGCTGGAGCAGGCCAAACTCTCAAGTCTACTACACTGACGGTTCAGTAAATCAAGAAACTAGAGCCTCAGCCGCCGCCTTCACCACTGGAAACCACGTCCTATCCTGGAGACTGTCAAACTCCTGCTCATCGCTCCAGACTGAGCTTGTTGCCATAGCCAACGCCCTCGATTTCTTCATCCAGCAAGGAGCTGACCATGCCCTAATTCTCTCTGACTCTAAAGGCGCCTTACAGGCCATCACGAAGCCACTCCTCAGAGACAATGTATGTATCATCACCACCATCCTCAGCCACTACCACAGGATGACCAGCCTTGGAAAAGCCATCACTCTTGCCTGGATTCCCAGCCACTTCGGCATCAAGGGAAATGAGGAAGCCAATCAAGCCGCCAAACAAGCCACTCTCAGAGCAGAAATCCAAATATCTCTGCCTCCTGGGATTCAACAGATAAAAATAAAGCCACCAAGTCACTCCTTAACACCTTAATAACTAAACACAACCTGTGCTCAGACATTGGCTCCCCCTCCACTTGGTGGTACAAAGCCACCACTGATCTTCAGCGAATCACCCTGCCTAAGAACCTTCGACGAAGCACGGTGGTCAATGTGTACCATCTGAGGCTCGGGTACAAGTGCACCTGGTGAAGAGTGGATGATATCATCATGGAATGCACCTTTTGCCAGGTAGCCTCACCACATCCACTGCTCCACTACATCCTCGAATGTGATTCCTTTTCAGAAATTCGACGGAAAACTGGTGCCCTCATAACATCCAATGAAGATCCAAATGCCCTTCATGTTGCTAGCTCCATAATCAGACTAGCAACAAACAACTACATGAACAGTCTACTAAATATCATCAGTCAATACCCTCCACCAAGATAACCATGTAATAACTCTCTCTCACCTCCAAAACAGGAATTCATTTAAAGTGTTTGATGTAAACTAATAATCCTCAACTGAACACTTATGCTTTCCATTATCTTTACAGTTTTGCACAACCTCACCTGTGGGCCAAAATAGGAAAGTCCGATCACCCTCTAGAGTGAATACCACCAACAATAACAAGATTTCACCCCACCTCCTCACCAAATAGGAAAGCCCATTCACCCGCAAGAGCGAATACCACCTACAATCAACAAAATCTTACCCCACCTGCGGGCCACAAGGGAAGGTCCGCTCACCCTCAAGGGAGAACATCAAAGAATGAAAAAAAGGGTAATAATCCTAAAAATATGAATCTATCTATCTACCTTGGCTGCTACCCCCATTGGGGGGTAGCCGGCATAAAAAAAGAAACAATATAGGATTACATTGCTCTATGGGCAATGTCGAGGGAGCTAGCAACCGTTCATATGGCACTCCTGGAGTGCCACAGCCTATCCTCCCAGCTCATCCACAACCTGTGTCGCTTCATAATGCCAACTCCCCAACTGCACTTACCACAGAGCTACCTCTGTAAGATGCAGCTCCGTGGTAACAGCAGATGCCCATCAGAGCTGCGTCACATTCGCTCGCCACTCATTCCTATTCCTAGCACGCTCACTTGTTTCCCTCACATCCATCCTCCTATCATTTAGGGCTCTCCTTACTACATCCATCCACCCAAACCTAGGCCTACCTCTAGCATTTCTCCTATCACTTTCACATTCATCACCTTTTTCAGCAATTTTTCATTATCTATCCTCTCCACATGGCCAAACCATCTCAGAACATTCATATCTACTCTGGCTGCCAATTCTCTCCTCACACCCATTCTTGCTCTCACCACTTTCATACCTTATAGCTCTGATCGATACATCATAGTTGGCACAACCACTTTCTCATGCAAATCTTTCTTAGCATTCATTTCCAACCCTCTATTCTTCATCTCTCCTTTCAATGCACCCAATACTTTACATCCTTCATTCACTCTGTGACACACATCTGCTTCCACTCCACCATTTGCGGCTATAACTGATCCTAAATACTTAAACTGATCAACTTCCTCAAATGTCTCTCCATTCAACATAACATTCAATCCAGCACCATCCTCATTTTTTGTACACCTCATAACCATACTCTTTCCCACATTCACTCGCAACTTCCTTCTCTCACACACCATTCCAAATTCTGACACAGCTTCTCCTCTGAATCTACCACCACCACAGAGTCATCTGCAAACAGCAACTGATTCAGCTTCCACTTGTTATCATCCCATCTTCCATTCTCAAACCTCGACCACGCACTCACTCATTCACCTCTCTTACGACTCCATCAATATACAAATTGAACAGCCATGGTGACATCACACATCCCTGTCTCAGTCCCACACTCACTGGAAACCACTCACTCACTTCATTCCCTTCCTTAACACAAGCTCTACTGCCCTCATACAAACTCTTCGCTGCTTGCAACAGTCTACCATCAAATCCATATAACCTCAAAACATTCCACATTGTCTCTCTATCAACTCTATCATACGCTTTCTCCAGATCCAAAAATGCAAAATACACATCCTTACCCTCTGCTAAATATTTCTCATATAACTGTCTAACCATAAAAATCTGATCTAAATAACCTCTACCTCTCCTAAACCACTCTGCACTTCCACGATCACATTTTCTTTTTTATCATACACTTTTCCTACCACACTCAAGAAACTTATACCCCTAAAATTACTGCATTCATACACATCTCCTTTACCTTTGTATAGGGGCACTATACAAGCAATCATCCATTCCACTGGCACCATTGACAATATAAAGCATATATTAAGAACTATCACTAACCATTCCAATGCAGTCATACCCCCTTCTTTCAATATCTCCGCTCTCACACCATCCATTCCAGGTGCTTTACCTGCTTTCGTTTCATCCAATACCCTTTTCACCTCTCTTGTAATCTCTCTCTCATTTTCATCTCCCTTTACTGGCACTTGAACACCACTCACTGCCACTATAGCTGCCTCTCTAGCTTCCTCAACATTCAGCAACCACTCAAAATATTCTGTCCATTTTTTCCTTGCATCGTTTCCTCTTAACATCTGTCCCTTCACATCTTTCACTGCCTCTTCCATCCTCGATCCACCCTTCCTTACTCTCTTCACTTCTTTCCAAAACTTCTTTTTATTCTCCTAATGTGACCTACTAAAATCCTGTCCCCGTCTAACATTTGCCAACCTCTTCTCTTCCTCTACCTTCCGCTTGGTTTCCACATTTTTCTCCCTATATCTTTCATACTTCTCCCTACTGTTACACTGCAGCCATTCCTCAAAAGCCCTCTTTTTCTCTTCCTACTTCATTTTCACCCCTTCATTCCACCACTTGCTGCCCCTCCTCATGCCACCTCCAACAAACCTCTTTCCACACACATCACTTGAATGTCCCACAAAACCTTCTTTCATCAACCCCCATTCCTCCTTTAACTCCCCAACTTCTTTTTCTTTCACTCTGTCATATGCCACTTTCAACCTGTCCTGATATTCCTGTCTCTTCTCTGACTTTTTCAACTCTTCCACCTTCACCACTTCCCTTCTACATCCCCCACTCTATTTCCCCACTCTTTTGCTACTACCACTTTTGCTTCAACCAAAAAATTATCAGACATCCCAGCAGCCACACTGCTAAATGACCGCTAAATGCATGCACATCTTTCACTATTTGCCACCAACACATAATCCATCAGTGTTTTTTCTTTCACTCTTCCATTTGCCACTCTCATCCATGTATACTTATTTATTAACTTCTTCTTGAAAAAACTATTACCTCTCACCAACTCTTGCTCCACACACATATCTAACAGTTTTTCGCCACTCTCATTCCCACTTGGTACCCCATACTTTCTACAACACCTTCTACTTCTCCATCACCCACTCTGGCATTCAAGTCACCCAACACAACTACATAGTTCCTTCTACTCAGACCATCCACACACCTAGTTAACTCATTCCAGAATTCATCCCGCTCTTCCTCAATTCTCTCACATCCAGGCCCATACGCACTAACAACAGCCCAACATTCCCTACCCATCCTAACTCTCACCCACATCAGCCTAGATGACACTTCTTTCCATTCCACTACCTTATTTACCATCCATTTACTCAGCAATAATGCCACACCTTCTCTCGCTCTCCCCCTTTCAAACCCAGACACCCTGCCTGTTACATCACCAAATGCCACTTCTCATTTTCCTTTCATCTTCGTCTCACACCATGCCAACACATCCATCCTCCTCCTACCAAACATATATTCAATCTCACATCTTTTGCTCCCTATCGTACTACAACCACGCACATTTAGACACCCCAAAACAAGAGTTTGTGGAGAAGTTACTCTCCCCTCTACTCCCCTTCTTCTTTGATGTCTCGTGGGAGGTTATTACAAGGGGGGATTCCCAGTCCCCTCACCCCTTCCACTTTTAGTCGCCTCTTACGAAATACATACAATAGTAACAACAATAACAACCAATACAATACTAATAATAAAAATAATATAAATATGTTATTCAAAAGCACTTGTTAATTCAATCGAAAAATTCTGGAATCTTCCCTCATTGAAATGAAAGATAATCTCAATTTATCTAGGGGGCAATGGACCCCTGACATAACTGATAAAACTCTTCTGAAGCACAGCCTCAACGAAGTCATTCCGCAAGATAAACCCCCATTCACATTGTAGATTTCCATGGTGTATTTTTAGCTATCCTCATTATTATTGTCTTTATTTTTTTTGCAGTTTTTATTATTATTATTATTATTATTATTATTATTATTATTATTATTATTATTATTATTATTATTATTATTATTATTATTATTATTATTATTATTATTATTATTATTATTATTATTATTATTGTTGTTGTTGTTATCATCATCATTATTATTATTATTATTATTATTATTATTATTATTATTATTATTATTATTATTATTATTATTATTATTGCATTGGTGATTATTGTTGCTACTATTGCATTATTCTTATTTTTAGTACCATTACCTTTGTTATGTGTATTATTATTAGCATTAGTCTAATCTTTCCTAATATTTTTATTTATTTTTATATTTCAGTTTTGTCCATTATCTTACACACTTTTTTTAATCCTTATATCCAGTTGTGTGTGTGAATATGTACATATATATATATATATATATATATATATATATATATATATATATATATATATATATATATATATATATATATATATATATATATATATGTATGTATATATATATATATATATATATATATATATATATATATATATATATATATATATATATATATATATATATATATATTATATATATATATATATATATATATATATATATATATATATATATATATATATATATATATATATATATATATATATATATATATATATATATATATATATATCCAGCAGGTCAGGTCGCAGGTAGCGGATTACCCCGAAATTTGGGCCCCGAAATTTGGGTACCACATGCCAAGGATTATCACAAGATAAGATCAATACATTAAATTCTCTCACAGGAAAGAACTGCAGCCCGTCAGTTAATATAAATTTGGATGAGGAATATAACAATTTTGTCATGACTCTTAAGAATAGTCAGAGAGACTATATTCCCATGAAACATTGCAGATCAAGAAAAAATGACCCTAAATGGATGAACAATAGAATAAAGAATCTTATAGGTATTAAAAGAGGAATATACAGGAAACTAAAAAGAGGTGAAGAGCAGGTGAGGCAGCAATATATACAGTTAAACAGGGAAGTTAAAAAGATAGTTAGAGAGTCGAAAAGAAAATACGAAGTTCGAATAGCAGGAGAAGCAAAAGAAAATCCTAAAGGGTTTTATCAACATTATCAAACAAAATTTAAGGAAAAAGTCGGACCAATTGAAGTAGCCAATGGCCATATCACAGATGACGATAAAGTGATGTGTACATGTTTAAATGATTATTTCTTATCTGTATTTACAAATGAAAACTTGGAAAATATTCCGGAAGTAGAATCCATTTACAGAGACAGTCCCGATAATATACTTAGTTCAATAAATATTACGAGAGAGGAGGTAATAAAAGAAATAGATAAATTAAAGGCTCATAAATCTCCGGGACCTGATGGAATATATGCTAGAATATTAAAGGAATGCAAGGAAGAGCTTAGTTGTCCTCTAACTGCATTATTTAATAATTCAATAAAATTAGGATCGGTACCCATGGAGTGGAAATTGGCAGATGTGGTACCAATATTTAAAAAAGGAGAACGTGTTAAAAAGAATAATTATAGGCCGGTAAGTTTAACGTCAACAGTGGGTAAGATTCTAGAATCCATAATTGCAAATAAAATAAGGGCACATCTAGAATTACACAGACTGATAAAACTTTCACAACACGGGTTTCTTAAGGGTTTTTCGTGCCTTACAAACTTACTGTCTTTTTATTCAGAAGTTTACGAGGCAGTAGATAGTGGCAAAGAATATGATACAATATATCTAGATTTTAGCAAAGCTTTTGATAGAGTTCCTCACAAAAGATTAGTTAAAAAGCTGGAAGCTCATGGTATAGGAGGAGCTGTGCTCAGATGGATCAAACAATGGTTAAAAGACAGAAAACAGAGGGTTTGCATAAATGGAGAGAAATCAGAGTGGGGCTCGGTTACAAGCGGGGTACCACAAGGCTCGGTACTGGGTCCTCTATTATTCATCGTATATCTAAATGATCTGGATTCGGATATCAGTAGTAACCTAAGTAAATTCGCAGACGACACTAAAATAGGTAGAACTATAAATGGAAAAGAAGACATTCATGCTTTACAGGAAGATCTAAATAGATTATCTGAATGGTCGGACAAATGGCAAATGGAATTTAATGTTGAAAAATGTAAAGTAGTTAAAATGGGTACTATAAAAGACAATACTAGTTATAAGCTAAATAACCATGAAATCATGAGTTCTCAGTGTGAAAGGGATTTGGGAGTTCTTGTGAGTAGTAGTCTTAAGCCAAGAGAGCAATGCACAGCAGTCAGAAATAAAGCAAACAGAATTTTAGGATTTATCTCAAGAAGCGTCAGCAATAGGACGGAAAAAGTTATTTTGCAGCTCTATCTTGCATTAGTTAGGCCCCATTTAGATTATGCTGTGCAATTCTGGTCACCCTATTATAGAATGGAAATTGAATCCTTGGAGAGAGTGCAACGAAGAATGACCAAGATGATACACAATATCAGAAATCTACCATATGAGGACAGATTAAAAAAACTTAATCTACATTCTCTAGAGAGGCGAAGAGTTAGGGGGGATATGATTGAAGTGTATAAATGGTTTAAAGGGATTAACAAGGGAGATATTAATAAAGTTTTAAAAATTCATGATCAAACCAGAACTCGTAATAATGGATTTAAGCTTGATAAATTTAGGTTCAGAAGGGAAATTGGTAAAAATTGGTTTGGTAATAGAGTAGCTGATGCATGGAACAAGCTTCCTAGTAGGATAGTAAATGCCAATACCTTAGACACCTTCAAATGTAGATTAGATAGACATATGACAGAGGTCGGATGGGTATGAATAGGTTAGTGCTTATTAGAAAAATCATAAAAAGAAAAACAGAATAAATAAGTAGAGTAGAATAGAATAGGTTAGACATGCTGAAAATACAATTCAAAAATGGAGCTGCCTCGTGTGTGCCAGTAGGCATGTTGCAGTGTCCTCTATTCTTATGTTCTTATGTTCTTATGTTCATATATATATATATATATATATATATATATATATATATATATATATATATATATATATATATATATATATATATGCTTATGTATGTGCATGTGTATGTGTATGCATATATATCTTTAATTATGTAGTATATGTTTGTGTAGGGTACAGTAAGGGTACAGTAAATAGTGGGTCAAATAACCGGGAGTTTAAGGATAATAACCATTTGTTACATAGAATAGATATTAACAAAAAGAACAGACAAGAAGGGTAAACCTAGAGAAAGTTTAAAAGTATAGTATACAAATAGCCGTAGTTTAGGTAACAAGATAGAACTGAGAGCCATAGTATGTAGTGAGAGACCGGATATAATATGCATTAGTGAAAGTTGGATTAATTTAGAGAGCAAACACCTGAAAGCTGAGTACATGATTAAAGGATATAAACTTTATAATGCGGATCGCAGTGCAGATAGAAGAGGGGGAGGGGTAATCATGTATATTAAAGATAGCCTCAGAAGCTGCATTAAGTCTTGAATTAAGACAAATCTAAATTCAGAAATTTTATGGGTTGAAATTAAAAATAATACAGAAAGTCTAGTTGTAGGAGTAGTCTACAGACCACCGAATTTAGATAAATTAAATTCGCAAATTATATGCTATGAAATTTCTAAAGTGACCAGGTCAAATAGAGTTTGCATTGTAGGCGATTTTTATTTTAGAAATATTAACTGGGAAACCATAACAGGTGATAGTAGTTCCAAGGAGTTTTTGGAAGTAGTAGAAGACAATATCTTTTCTCAGCATGTACTTGAAGCAACATGGGGGGTGAATATACTGGATTTAGTTCTTAGTAATAGAGAGAATATGGTTACAAATTTAAAAATTGGTGAACCATTGGGCAACAGTGACCATGATTCCATTAGATTTAGCATAATTTTCAAGGAAACTATAAAGGAAAATAAGAATATTGTTCCAAACTTTAGAGCAGGAGATTTTGAGGGCTTAAAAACGAAATTATCTAATGAGGTATGGGAAGGGATTTCTGGGGTTACAGATGTGAGTAGTTAATCTAGCAGGTCAGGTCGCAAGTAGCAGACTACCCCAAGAACTGAGTACCACAGGCCAAGGATTATCACAAGATAAGATCAATACAGTAAATTCTCTACAGGAAAGAACAGCAGTCCGTCAGTTAATATAAATTTGGATGAGGAATATAACAATTTTGTCATGACTCTGGAGAATAGTCAGAGAGACTATATTCCCATGAAACATTTCAGATCAAGAAAAAATGACCCTAACTGGATGAACAATAGAATAAAGAATCTTATAGGTATTAAAAGAGGAATATACAGGAAACTAAAAAGAGGTGAAGAGCAGGTGAGGCAGCAATATATACAGTTAAACAGGGAAGTTAAAAAGATAGAGTCGAAAAGAAAATACGAAGTTAAAATAGCAGGAGAAGCTAAAGAACATCCTAAAGGGTTTTTATCAACACTATCAAACAAAATTTAAGGAAAAAGTCGGACCAATTGAAGTAGCCAATGGCCATATCACATATGATGATAAAGTGATGTGTACATGTTTAAATGATTATTTCTTATCTGTATTTACCAATGAAAACTTGGAATATATTCCAGAGGTAGAATCCATTTACAGAGACAGTCCCGATAATATACTTAGTTCAATAAATATTACGAGAGAGGAGGTAATAAAAGAAATAGATAAATTAAAGGCTCATAAATCTCCGGGAGCTGATGGTATATATGCTAGAATATTAAAGGAATGCAAGGAAGAGCTTAGTTGTCCACTAACTGCATTATTTAATAATTCAATAAACTTAGGATCGGTACTCATGGAGTGGAAATTGGCAGATGTGGTAACAATATTTAAAAAAGGAGATCGAGTTAAAAGAATAATTATAGGCTTGTAAGTCTAACGTCAATAGTGGGTAAAATTCTAGAATCCATTATTGCAAATAAAATAAGGGCACATCTAGAATTACACAGACTGATAAAACTTTCACAACACGGGTTTCTGAAGGGTTTTTCGTGCCTTACAAACTTACTGTCTTTTTATTCAGAAGTTTACGAGGCAGAAGATTGTGGCAAAGAATACGAAATAATATACCTAGATTTTAGTAAAGCTTTTGATAGAGTTCCTCACAAAAGAATAGTTAAAAAGCTTGAAGCTCATGGTATGGGAGGAGCTGTTCTCAAATGGATCAAAGAATGATTAATAGACAGAAAACAGAGGGTTTTCATAAATGGAGAGCAATCGGAGTGGGGCTCGGTTACTAGCGGGGTACCACATGGCTCGGTACTTGGTCCTCTATAATTCATCGTATGTCTAAATGATCTGGATTCGGATATTAGCAGTAACCTAAGTAAATTCGCAGATGACACTAAAATAGGTAAAATTAAAAATGGGAAAGAAGACATTCATGCTTTACAGGAAGATCTAAATAAATCATCTGAATGGTCGGATAAGTGACAAATGGAATTTAATGTTGAAAAATGTAAAGTAGTTAAAATGGGTACTATAAAAGACTACGAGTAATAAGCTAAATAACCATGAAATCATGAGTTCTCAGTGTGAAAGGGATTTGGGAGTTATTGTGAGTAGTAATCTTAAGCCAAGAGAGCAATGTACAGAAGTCAGAAATAAAGCAAACAGAATATTAGGATTTATCTCAAGAAGTGTTAGCAATAGGACGGAAAAAGTTATTTTGCAGCTCTATCTTGCATTAGTTAGGCCCCATCTAGATTATGCTGTGCAATTCTGGTCACCCTATTATAGGATGGAAATTGAATCCTTGGAGAGAGTGCAGCGAAGAATGACCAAGATGATACACAATATCAGAAATCTACCATATGAGGACCGATTAAAAAAACTTAATCTACATTCTCTAGAAAGGCGCAGAGCTAGGGGGGATATGATTGAGATGTATAAATGGTTTAAAGGTATTAACAAGGGTGATATTAATAAAGTTTTAAAATTCATGATCAAACCAGAACTCGTAAATGGATTTAAGCTTGATAAATTTAGGTTCAAAAGGGAAATTGGTAAAAATTGGCTTGGTAATAGAGTAGCTGATGCATGGAACAGGCTTCCTAGTAGGATAATAAATGCCAATACCTTAGACACCTTCAAATGTAGATTATATTGACATATGACAGAGGTAGGGTGGGTATGAATAGGTTAGTGCTTATTAGAAGAATCATAAAAAAAGAAAAATAGAATAAATAAGTAGAGTAGAATAGAATAGGTTAGACATGCTGAAAATATAATTAAAAAATGGAGCTGCCTCGTGTGTGCCACTAGGCATGTTGCGGTGTCCCCTATTCTTATGTTCTTATATGTGTACATGTGTCTGTATATGTATGTATATTTATGTGCATATTTATATTATTATTATTGTCATTATTATTTTTATTGCTATTATTATTATAATTATTATTATTATTATTATTATTATTATTATTATTATTATTATTATTATTATTATTATTATTATTATTATTATTATTATTAATATCCTTGGTTTGTGTAATTTTGAGCTTTTTGGTGCTTTACTTTTTTATATTAAAGGGTTATCTAGTTATCGATCTATAATCGTAATTAGAGATGAACGTATTCTTTTGTTAATGTCTTAATAATGATTTTGTCGGTTTTCTTTGATTGAGGGTATTATTATTTTTTTATTGGATTAGCCCTGTCTTCCTATCTTTAATTTTTAATTCCCTCAGGCCTCCTGAGTCTTTTTTGTTTTTACTCCCTTTGTCAATGTTATTTTACACTCACTTGTGATTGAGAAGGGGTTCAGTTAGGATCCGAAATATAGTGTTATTTTTTTCTATGTGTTGTTTCACTGATGGGCATTCTTACCATATATATATATATATATATATATATATATATATATATATATATATATATATATATATATATATATATATATATATATATATATATATATATATATAACCAGATAAGTACATTACATATGTGAAAACATGAATCATTCTTTACCCCGACCGGGACTCGAACCTAGGACTTATGATTACTAAGTCAAGGAGCTACCACTACACCACAGAAGGTTAAAAGGAATCCAACCTTATAGCTTATTTCTGCTATACTTAGGAATGAACGCATTCTAACTGAATGCCACTATGTTCATATTACAGATTCCCCAACCTCACTCGTGGCTTCATTTTAGCATTTAATTCAATTCCCAATCTCATTCTGGCCATGAAATAGCCAGATAAGCACATTACATATGTGAAAACATGAATCATTCTTCACCCCGACCGGGACTCGAACCTAGGACTTATGATTATTAAGTCAAGGCCCTACCACTACACCACAGAAGGTTAAAAGGTATCCAACCTTATTAGCTTATATCTGCTATACTTAGGAATGAACGCATTCTAACTGAATGCCACTATGTTCATATTACAGATTCCCCAACCTCACTCGTGGCTTCATTTTAGCATTTAATTCAATTCCCAATCTCATTCTGGCCATGAAATAACCAGATAAGCACATTACATATGTGAAATCATAAGTCCTACGTTCGAGTCCCAGTCGGGGTAAAGAATGATTCATATATATATATATATATATATATATATATATATATATATATATATATATATATATATATATATATATATATATATATATATATAGAGAGAGAGAGAGAGAGAGAGAGAGAGAGAGAGAGAGAGAGACGGTTTTACATCCCTGGTGGGATGGTTACCTTCCTGTAAAGGGCTTGTTTTTGACAGATATAATCGTTACCCTGAGTGCATGCCCTTGCTAGCCTCAGTCCGTGGTGGGGCGCAAACCCTTGACCTGCCGCTTTAGTCGAGGACCCTACCACTTTGCCACAGTGACTACTACGTGTATATATATATATATATATATATATATATATATATATATATATATATATATATATATATATATATATATATATATATATATATATATATATATATATAAATATATATATATATATGTTCATATTACAGATTCCCCATATATATATATATATATATATATATATATATATATATATATATATATATATATATATATATATATATATATATATATATATATATATATATATATATATATATATATATATATATATATATATATATATATATATATATATATATATATATATATATATATATATATATATATATATATATATATATATATATATATATATATATATATATATATATATATATATATATATATATATATATATATATATATATATATATATATATATATATATATATATATATATATATATATATATATATATATATATATATATATATATATATATATATATATATATATATATATATATATATATATATATATATATATATATATATATATATATATGAAGCTAAAAAAGGCCCATAAATAAAACACAAAAAGAAGCGAAGATGTACTATATATTACGACTGGACTCCAGTCCTCTTCAATCGTAATATATAGTACATCTTCGCTTCTTTTTGTGTTTTATTTATGGGCCTTTTTTTGATTCATATTGTGCTGTGATATAACAGTTTATTTTGCATATATATATATATATATATATATATATATATAATATATATATATATATATATATATATATATATATATATATCTATATATATATATGTATATATTTATATATACAGTGTTCCTTCCATTATCGCGATGGTTCGGTTCCGGGACCCGGCGCGAGACAGGAAAATCGCGAAGTAGGATCAGCCTATATGTACATAGATATTTTAATTTATTTTTACTTTTACACTGTATAAACCCTCCCTGTACTGTTAACAAACCACCATTTACTTCATAAATAACAGCATGCAAAGTAAATTTATATGAAAGTGATAGATAAAACTGCGGTGAATGAAGTGGTAATTACATGACATACTCATGTACATAGGTATTTTACAATTATTTTTACGTTTACCTACTGTATAAACCCTCCCTGCACTGCTAAAAAAACACCCTTTACTTTATAAATAACAGCAAGCAACGTAAATTTTTATGAAAGTGATAGGAAAACTTACCGTGAATGAGGTGATGATGACATGACATACTCATATACATAGGTATTTTACAATTATTTTTACGTTTATGTACTGTATAAACCCTCCCTGCACTGTTAAAAAAACACCCTTTACTTTATAAATAACAGTATGCAACGTAAACTTATATGAATGTGATAGGAAAACTTACCGTGAATGAGGTGATGATGACGTGACATACTCATGTACATAGGTATTTTACAATTATTTTTACGTTTATGTACTGTATAAACCCTCCCTGCACTGTTAAAAAAAACACCCTTTACATTATAAATAATAGCAAGCAACGTAAATTTTTATGAAAGTGATAGGAAAACTTACGGTGAATGAAGTGATGATGACGTGACCTACTCATATACATAGGTATTTTACAATTATTTTTACGTTTATGTACTGTATAAACCCTCCCTGCACTGTTAAAAAACACCCTTTATTTTATAAATAACAACATGCAACGTAAATTTATATGAAAGTGATAGGAAAACTTACCGTGAATGAGGTGATGATGACGTGACATACTCATGTACATAGGTATTTTACAATTATTTTTACATTTACGTACTGTATAAATCCTCCCTGCACTGTTAAAAAAACACCCTTTACTTTATAAATAACAGCATGCAACGTAAATTTATATGAAAGTGATAGCTAAAATTACGGTGAATGAAGTGGTAATTACATGACATACTCATGTACATAGGTATTTTACAATTATTTTTACGTTTACGTACTGTATAAACCCTCCCTGCACTGTTAAAAAAATACCCTTTACATTTTTTATCAATTAAATAATGAAATTGTTTTTTTTTTCAATAAAAAAATGAAAATACTGAAAATTTTTATTATTTCAATATTTTAATATTTTTGCGTATACCCCAAAAATGAAATAATAATTTGCAAAAAAAAAAACCATGGTACAGTGAAAGTGCGAACCAAGAAACGCGATCCAGCGAGGGATCACTGCATATATATGTATGTATGTTAGATAAAGTTAGAGCTTGCCGGTGTTTCAGTTCCGATATCCATCTGAGATGCTCCTCAGAACGTCAGCCGAGGCAAGCCCCAACCACCCCACAGTGGTGCCCATCCACAGCAAATAACCATCTCAGTAAACAGCTTAAACTCTCGGTCCTGAGCGGGAACCGATCTGTCGACCTCGCGAATGCGAGGGCAGCGTGTTACCACTGTACTAGCCAGAAGTATGTATGTATATATACACACACAAACACCCAGAACTGCAATATCTTCATATGACTACTAATTTAGTTACTTAGTTCATCTCTTTTCCGGTAACATACATCCTAACTTAAAATATGACTTAACTATTACCTATATGACTTTTCTCATAAAACTTATAGCCTATCTTGGTTCCTTGGTGGGTTATATCCAAGAGTTATTTTAATGCTCTCTGACCCAGTATTTATTCGAGCAACAAGAAATTCCTTGAACTCACTTTCTATAGCAAAGTTATTTCTTCACCCTGAAATCTTTCACTTATGAGCAGCGCTATCCCTCAATCAGTTCTCTCATATCTTTCAAACCTTAATATTTTAAAGCCCTTAGCAAAAACTGTGACACTGTGTATGTCATCACTTAACATAGTCTCTGTAACCGCTACTATATCTGCCTTACTGTTGCGAATCCTATCCTTTAAGTCTACTGCCTTACCAACTACCCCATCAGGCATAAGGGAATCCCAGGAGCCAACATGGCTGGGGAGACTTGAAGAAAATAAAGCTATGGTTGTAGACCTGATAAGAAAGCTTGGAATTATTTGTGGTCCTGAGGATATTGTAAACATTCACCAACTAGGCAAATATTGGAGGAAGGGAAAGCCGAGACCAACAAAAGTAACCTTTGAGAGAGGAGAAACATGTAGAGAAATATTGATGAGGAAAAAAGTCTAAAAGACCTTCAAGAATTCAAAGAAGTGATCATTAGACGATACAGAACACATGAAGAGATGGGAAATATCAAAAACTTGTTGCAAGAGGCAAGAAGGTTAAATAAGGAAAGAAATGAAGAAGAGAAAAAAAAATAAATTTCAGAGTTCTTCCAAAGGGCAGATAAAGAAGATAATGACAGAAGATCAGGGAATGGGGCCTCATTAAGATTGTTTTACACAAATGCTAATGGATTAGCTGGTAAGGCAGTAGAATTAAAGATAGGATTTACAACAGTAAGGCAGATATAGTAGCAGTTACAGAGACTAAGTTGAGTGAGGACATAAACAGTTTCACACTTTTTCCTAAAGGCTTCATAATATTAAGGGTTGAAAAATCCGAGAGGACTGGTGGAGGGATAGCACTGCTCATAAATGAAAGGATTCAGGTTAAAGAAATAAACTTGGCTATAGAAATAGAGTTCAAGGAATTTCTTGTTGCTCGCATAAATAATGGGTCAGAGAACATTATAATAACTGTTGTATATAACCCACCAAGGAACCAACATAGGTTAGAAGTTTATGAGGAAAGTCATATAGGTACTATTGAAGTCATAAGCTCAGTTGTTAATATGGCAGGGGAGAGGAAATTTAGGATTTTGATTATGGGAGATTTTAATCATAAAGAGATAGATTAGATAAATCTTGACCCACACAGTGGTGAGGACTCATTCGGGGCAAGATTCCTAGATTGCATACAAGGGAATTTCCTACACCAACACGTAATGGAACCGATGAGGGCCAGAGGTGGGGATGAGCCATCACTACTTGATCTGGTATTTACATATAACATGTTGGATATTGGAAAAATTGAGTATGAACCACCAATTGGAAAGAGTGACCACTGTGTGTTGTTGATGGAGTATATCATTGAAGATACTCTGCCTGAGAGTTGAGGCACTGAGGACATGAGGAGGAACTGTCCGAAAGGAGATTGCATCAAATTGAATGAGCTTTTTGCAGTTATTGACTGGAGAACCTTATTTAGCAACAATCTGTGCAAGAGATGTACGACATCTTTTGTGAGAAATATGGGAAGATAGTAGATTGCTGCATACCTGTCACCAAAGTAGGTGTAATTCATGCCAGAGAGAAATGGTTCAATAATGTGTGTAAAAGATAAAAGGAGTGGAGAGACAAATGCTGGAATAGGTATAGGGGGAGAAAAAACATAAATGCCTGGCAAACCTACAAAAGAGCAAGATATGATTACCTAAGTAAAAGAAGAGAAGCAGAGAGAGAATATAAAAGGGACATTACCAGGAAGGCTAAAGAAAATCCCAAGCTTTTCAACAGCTTTATCAGAGGAAAACTGAATGTTAAAGAACAGGTTTTAAGGCTTAAGAGAGCGGATGGAAGCATCACTGAGACGGATGAAGAGATTTGCAAAGAAATGAACAAGGAGTTTCAGTCAGTATTTACAGTAGAAAATGCCCCACCCCATCAGATTGCAGAGATAGAAGCTCATGGGCCGGTATCAGAGAACATCAACCTTACAGCCACAGAGGTATGCAAAGCGCTGATGGAGTTAGATGTCCATAAAGCTACAGGTTCTGATGACATATTCCCTCATGTACTTAAAAAATGCGCTAACTCAGTATCAGTGGCACTAAGTAATTACCTAATTGTAATTACCTAATTGTGTTTACAGGAAAGAGCCCAATGCTCGTATCTTCCCGTCTCCTGATCGGTTCCATTTTAAACTTAGTGATACTTATCATACCTGTCCTTAAAACTATGGATTGAGATAGCACTAACTACCTCCTCGCTTAGCCAATTCCAATTATCAACTACTCTTACACTGAAAAAGTATTTCCTTACATCATGCAAAGAAGTTTTCTTACCAAGCTTCAAACTATGACATCTAGTTCTAGAGCCAGCCATATCAAAATATCGATCCGTATCCACTCTATCATAACCATGAAGGAATTTAAAGACTGTCACCATATCCCCCCCTCACTCTTCTAGCTTCGAGTGATGGTAAGTCTAATTCCCTCAGCCTCTCATCATAACTGAGATTGCGTATTTCTGGCACCAGTTTCGTGGCATGTCTTTGAACTTTTTCAAGCTTAGCTATGTGCTTTTTCAAGTGTGGATTCCAAAGGGGGGCTGCATATTCCAGTTTGGGCCTCACATAGGTTACATAAATATTTCTGAGCATTTCTTTGTCCATGTGCCTGAAGGCTACCCTTACATTTGATAAGAATGCATATGCTGCCCTTACTATGCCATTTATATGTATTTCTGGAGACAAACCTGCCAGTATGTTTACTCCTAGATCTCTCTCATTTTCTGTCTCTTGAAGTTGTACTCCAACCACCGAGTAGTCAAGCTTGGGCTTTCTTGCACTTGTACCCATTCTCATTACCTTACATTTTGAAGTATTGAATTTTATTAGCCACTTTTCTGACCACTCATGCAGATTATTTAGATCCTCCTGAAGTTCTCAACCATTATTCTCGTTTTTTACTTTCTTCACAATCTTTGCATCATCTGCAAACATATTCATGAATGAATTTACAGCCTCTGGTAGGTCATTTACATATACAAATAACAAAAGTGGCCCTGAAACTGAACCCTGTGGAACTCCACTACTAACTCTTCTCCATTCACACACTGAGTGTCTTACTCTAACCCTCTGTTCCCTTCCTTCTAAGTAAGTTTTTATCCATTCCAAAACATTTCCACCTATTCTAGCCATTGCTTGCAGCTTCCTAATAAGTCTCCCATGTGGAACAGTGTCAAACGCTTTCTGGAAGTCTAGGAATATGCAATCTGCCCACCCCTCTCTTTCCTGTAAGATTCGGCTTACCTCATCATAGAATTCTAATAAGTTTGTTACTGTTGATCAACTTCTCTGAAGCCATGTTGCCTCACTGACAAAAAGTTGAAGGATTCCAAGTGAAGAGAGATATGTTTTTTTAGTAGTTTCTCCATAACTTTGCCGACTGTGCTGGTCAAGGAAACTGGTCTATAGTTCAGAGCCGTATCCCTCCTTCCCTTTTTGAAGATAGGTATCACATTTGCTTGTTTTCAGCATCTTGGAATCTCCCCTGACTCCAGTGACTTTTTAAATATGATACTTAGTGCCAATGATATTAAGTTTGCGCATTTTTTAAGCACATGAGGGGATATGTCATCAGGACCTGTAGCTTTATGAACATCTAACTCCATCAGCGCTTTGCATACCTCTGTGGCTGTAAGGTTGGTGTTCTCTAATACCGGCCCTTGAGCTTCTAACTCTGCAATCTGATGGGGTGGGGTATTTTCTACTGTAAATACTGACTGAAACTCCTTGTTCAATTCTTTGCAGATCTCTTCATCGGTCTCAGTGATGCTTCCATCCGCTCTCTTAAGCCTTAAAACCTGTTCTTTTACCTTCAGTTTTCCTCTGATAAAGCTGTGGAAAAGCTTGGGATTTTCTTTAGCCTTCCTGGTGATGTCCCTCTCATAGTCTCTCTCTGCCTCTCTCCTTTTACTTAGGTAGTCATTTCTTGCTCTTTTGTAGGTTTGCCAGGCATTTGTTTTTTCTCCTCCTATACCTTTTCCAGCATTTGTCTCTCCACTCTTTAGCTCTTTTACACCCATTATCGAACCATTTCTCTCTGGCATGAATTACACCTACTTTGTTGACAGGTATGCAGCGATCTACTATCTTCCCATATTTCTCACAAAAGATGTCATACATTTCTTGTACAGATTTGTTGTAAAATAAGGTTCTCCAGTCAATAACTGCAAAAAGCTCATTCATTTTGATGTAATCTCCTTTCGGATAGTTCCTCCTCATGTCCTCAGTGCCTCTACTCTCAGGCAGAATGTCTTCAATGATATACTCCATCAACAACACACAGTGGTCACTCTTTCCAATTGGTGGTTCATACTCAATTTTTTCAATATCCAACACATTATCTGTGAATACTAGATTAAGTAGTGATTGCTCATCCCTACCTCTGGCCCTTGTTGATTCCATTACATGTTGGTGTAGGAAATTCTCTTGTATGCAATCTAGGAATCTTGCCCCGAATGAGTCCTCACCACATTGTGGGTCAAGATTTATCCAATCTATCTCTTTATGATTAAAGTCTCCCATAATCAAAATCTTACATTTTTTTCCCTTGCCATGTTGACAACTGAGTTTATGACTTCAATAGTACCTATATGACTTTCCTCATAAACTTCTAGCCTATTCTGGTTCCTTGGTGGGTTATATACAACAGTTATTATAATGCTCTCTGACCCAGTATTTATG
>JAXCGZ010011347.1:82500-92500 GCA_037179515.1 Halocaridina rubra
TGCTTGCAGCTTCTAAATAAGTCACCCATGTGGGATCATGTCAAATGCTTTCTGGAAGTCTAGGAATATGCAATATGCCCATCCCTCTCTTTCCTGTAAAATTCGGCTACCTCATTATAGTATTCTAATAAGTTTGTTACTGTTGATTTGCCTTCTCTGAAGCCATGTTTTCTCAGTGACAATAAGTTGAGGGATTCCAAGTGAAGAGAGATGTGTAGAGAATATATATATTTTATTTAAATTTCCCATGTACGATGTACATTTTCTCTGTAACGAATTGTATAGTTTTCTTTTGTCTCAGCTGTTGTTTGTTTATGTTATGATGAGTAAGCCCACCATTTTATTCACCAATGAGATTTCGTGCAGCATGGTTGATATGTCAAGAAGATAGAATAAGGTTTAGAACCAAGGAATAATAATAATATTATAATCTTGAAAATTAGATAAAACCAAAATAGGGGTTTTAGAATTATGATCTGGTTTATATTAATAAATTTGTAAAGGGTCCAAAGCTGTCTCTCAATCCACCCTCTACAAAACGTGGTGACCCCAGAGTGACCCGCCAAGAAATTCAGAGCCAACTTCTCAAGATTTTTTGGTAAAGAAGAGACTTACAGTCATGCCGGATTCTGGAGACGAAAATTCAGGAATGGACCACTCCATAGCAATAAAGCCTCCTGCCTTCATGGAGACCTCAATTCCTGGATGGTTCTCCATCATGGAAGCACAATTTCACTTTAAAAAAATCACAGTGGATGTTGCCAAATTCTACAGCGTCATCGCAGCATTGCCAGCCGAAGTGGTCTCAAGATTACTCAACAATGTGATTAACCCAGTGCAGTCTGACTACAAGACACTTAAGGAAGCAGTTAGCAGTATGTTTGAGAAAACAAAACCAGAATTATTAGATAGTTTAATGAGGACAACTAATATATTAGGTAGGCCCTCTGTTTATTTGCAAGAGATGATAACCACAGCATCTAGAATAGGGGTTACTGACGATATAAACGTCATAAATTCCTTCAAGCTTTGCCCCTAACTATTTCACCTGTTATAGCCTCTTAAAAAAGAATTAAATTTGTTACAGTTAGGAAAATTGGCTGATGAGTGGTTGCCATATTTTAGTAAATCTTCTGTAATGGCTGTTCAGCAACTAAATTCTGCACAACGAAGTGTTCCAAATAAGGGTAAAACAAATTACATTTCTATTCCTATTGGTGTACGCCCATTTAGTAAGGATCAGGACCCAAAAGTGTGTAGGGTGCATATTTATTTTGCTGATCGTGCCAAAACTTGTAAACCATGGTGTAAATGGCAGGAAAAAACAAATTGTGAAATGCTACCTAATTCCAGACAGCTAATCCCTTCTTCGGAAAACTAGAGGGGCGGCAGGTTGCAATTTTGCTCCAGCAGACCCGTCACTTTTAGAAGTTGCTGCTCAACTTGGAGCTGCAAGGTTTAACTTTATAATTGATACTGGTGCTAGCATGTTAGTAATTCCCTTTGAATATGTAAATAGAATTGTTATAGAACCCTCACCTATTTCAATATCTTCTTGCATAGGGGAAGGTATAAAAAGTCATGGTCAAGCAAGACTAGAAATTAAAATTCCTAGCTTAAGACGTTCATTCATGTGGACTTTTATTATTGTTGATATGGTACATCCTTTGCTTGGTTTTGATTTTCTTGAAAACTTTGGTCTTTCCATTGATTGTAAAATGAGACTAATTATTGACAGTACTACAGAAAGAAAAGTAAATGTCCCTTTGTCTCGATCATCTGTTAATGTAGTTATTAATGAAGTCCAGATTCCTCCAAGTATTGAAATATTGCTGAATAAATATCCATATATTACATCTCCTCATGATAATAAAGATGCAGTCTATAGTGGAGTGAATCATAGAATAGAAACAGGTAGTAACCCTCCTGTAATTGCAAAGACACGTCAGCTAAGTGAAGAAAAATTTGAGGCCGCTCAAGAAGGATTCCATGCACTCCAAAACTCGGGCATCATTGTCCCATCTGAAAGTGAGTGGAGTTCTCCTTTACACCCAGTCCCTAAGAGTAATGGTGAATACCGTCTTCATGGTGATTATAGAGCCTAAACTCCATTACGAAAACAGACCGACACCCCTTTTTCCAATATTAATTCTTTTTCATCTAAACTTGCAAATAAAATTTGTTTCTCAAAGATTGTATATATATATATATATATATATATATATATATATATATATATATATATATATATATATATATATATATATATATATATATATATATATATATATATATATATATATATATATATAATCAATTACTGATATTCACTATTAGTAAAAACAAATTAAGAAGGCACGGGTTTTTAAACAAACAGCGGGTTTTTTCTTAATCTCTATCTCTCGTAAAACAATACAATATTATAAACAAAATAAAGCATTCTAACATTTGACAAAAACAGTCTTTCTTTTACATCAGTAAATCATAAATATTATTTTCATAATCTTCCTAATTAACTACTAAAGTATAAATAATTACCTAATAAATTATTACTATGAATAAAGTGCAAAAAATCATATGTGAAATAATTTAGGAACATTTGAAGGCCTGCAAACTAAAGAAAACGGATGCCAGCTGATGCTTAAATAAAGCGTAAATAAAGTAAAATAAATAACTTTGCATGATTATAAATATTATATTTGACATACTCCCCACCATAAGGGACGAAACGTACCTTATCTTCACAGGTTTCATACAGTTCAAAGTACAGTACATTATCCAAATCTTCAGTGGTGAAGTTACAGGTCATCACACCAAAACCTAACCTTTTAGCTCTACAATTGCTTATAGACCTTAAAACATATGCAACAATTCTCAATAACTTATAAAGATTATTATATATTTCAACATCAAACATGGGAGTTACAGTTTGAACAGTTAAACATGCTAAGTTATCTTCTTCAAGTTTATGATCCACAGTCTCATTAACAGCACTATTGTTATCACTATCTTGAATACTGAAATTGGGATCTGATAGATTACTAGGACCATTAAACCAGAAGTTATTGTTTACTAGTTTTTCTGCTAATAGACCTCTGGTCATCAAATCAGCTGGATTATCTAATCCACTACAGTGGTACCAGTGACTGGGAGGTGTCAACTGCTGAATCTCTCTTACTCTGTTATCAACATACACATCCTTTATCACTGAATTACTCTTTATCCACCCTAAAGTAATAGCGGAATCTGTCCAACATGCAATTTTAGGTTTGATCTTAAAATCTAGAGCATTTTCAACAAATCTTACTAATCTAGCACAAAGTAATGCTCCCATTAGCTCCAATTTAGGAAGGGTAAGTTTTTTAATTGGAGCCACTCTAGTTTTAGACATGACCAGTGAAGATTGACAGCTATTGTCAAGACAAACTCTTAAGTATACGCATGCCCCAAAACCCTTTTCAGAGGCATCTCCATATCCATGAATCTCTATATGTTCAATGCTCTTCCAAGGTACATTGGTAAAATAACACCTATTTATAGATAGTGACCTTAGGTAGTTGGTACTATCTACCCATTTCTTAAATTTAACTTCCAAATCTTCTGGCAATTTATCATCCCAAGATACACCCAATTTCCAAATATCCTGAAATAAAATCTTGGCATACATGATAAATGGACTGATAAATCCACAAGGATCAAACACCTTAGCTATTAAACTCAGAACTGTTCTTTTAATATATGAAACTTCAAAATGAGAATCATAATTAAGACCACAATATGAAAATGTATCAGTGTGATTATACCACTTAAGACCCAATACAGTATTAGCTTCATCATCCCTTAGGATTTGTATCCTATCACTAAACTTGGAAGCTATCATTACACTATTAGATGAAAGTTTTTCAAGAGACATGTTAGCTTGAGCCATAATATCATATGCTGTGCTATACTTACTTGCTACCTCTTCTATGCTATCAGCTCCACTGAACCAATTATCTACATACATATCTCTTTTTAAATCTTGAATAACTTCACAATCAGAATATTTACTTAAATGACACTTAACAGTAGCATTAAGTATAAAGGGACTAGAGGTGTTTCCAAATACAACTCTATTAAATCTCATATGTCTTACTCCATTTTTACCTGGCATCAAAAATCTATAGACATTCTTATCTTGACTGTTTACACTTATTTGTAAAAAAGCCTTAGTAATATCAGCAGTGACCACACATGGCCAACACCTAAATCTAATCAGTATCTCCACCAAATCTGGATTAAGTGAGGGACCTGTTAACATGCAGTCATCAAAAACTGGACTTACCTTTGTACTGCTATTATTTAATCTAACAACAGGCCTTTGGGGCATGTAATAAATGGGTCCAGGTGGCAATACCTCCCCTAAGGGGACCTCTTCAATTATTCCCAGAGACTCATACTCATCAAAAACCTTCATACACTCAGCCTCTAAGTTTTTATCCTTATCTAATTTAACTAAAAGCCTATTTAATCTTTTCATGGCTTGATATTCATTACTCATCAATAAGTCTTCAACACTGTTATCCTTCCAAGGTAACTGAACTTCATACCTGCCATTTACAAACTTTATTTTATCCTTAAATTCTTTAACAACTTTATCTCCAATATCCTCTTTATATTCTTTACTAGTAATTCCAACAATTTCTAGATCCCATAATTTTGAAACATCAGTATCAGATACCTCAGATATACATAAGAGCTGGGAAGAGGGAGACATAAAATCAGATGTTGAAGACATACCTGAAATTAAGCATTTTCCAATATTTCCAGACAAAACCCAACCAAATACAGATTTCATGGCAACAGTATCTCCTACCTGCTCAGCATCCTTTGGTGTTATGAGGCTCCAGTAGTAATCCAAACCAATAAGAATATCTAATTCTAAAGGAGAGGTATCATTAAAATCATCTGCTAAATTTAAATGATGGAAAGCATCTAGAATATGGGTTGGTACTACTGGTCTTACGAGTGGGTTACAAATCTTTGGAATACCTGTAGCAAAAATGGAAACAATTTTACCTTTATCATCTAAAACCTGTAATTTGTATACATTACTTTGTATATCCCTACTAGAGGCATGGCCACCAAAACTACTATAAGGGGCTTCAGTTCTGGTGACCCAATCAGGTTTGCATTTATTTACACATTTATTGCTAACATAGGTACGATCACAGCCACTGTCAAAGAGCAGCTTAGCAGTGATAATGTCCCCCTTGTTATTTACTACCTTTACCTTAGCTGTCTGTAACACAGTCTTATTACTATAGTGACCTGACAACATTGCAATTGCAGAGGGCCCACTTGGGTTATCATTTGCTACCAGTGTATTTGCTTGGGGGACTACTGGTTCATTCAACTTAATGCCACACATGGTCACATTATGATTACCATTACACTTGGCACATTTGACCTTACACTTTCTAGAAATATGGAAACTATTTAAACATTTAAAACAAATACCTAATTCTTTCATTTTATCAAACCTCTGTTGACCATCCAATGCTAAGAATTTAAAACATTATTCAGATCTATGATTTTTCTTATCACAAAAAACACAACTTAAGTTTTCTGTTGGAGAAATTGCATGTAATGCAGAGGCTGTAAACAACTTTTCTCTATTTTCTTTACTAAAAACTTTCTTTTTCTCCTCATTCTTAGCATTAGGCCTATGAGCTTGGGTATGGCTCTTATACATTTCACTCTTTCAAGAACTTCAATTTCCTTTTTGAGCCATTTTAACATCCAATCAAGATCACTTTCATGCCCACCACAATTTCTTGACCACAGTAATCTCAACTCAGTTGGGAACCCATGCACAATTATTGGAGCCAAGAGAACTTCACATTGCTTGCCTGTAATACTTAGGGCATTGTTGGGGTTTAGGATGATGGAGTGTTGTTAAGATTCTGTTTTACTAAGGGGACTCAAAGTACCGAGCTCGGTTAAGAGCTCACAAACAGACAGGACAGATATTTGTACTTGAACACCCCATCTCTATTACCATTAGTCGGTTAAATGAAACTCAGAATTCAACTTTCTTTTAATTTTGGAAATGCAATGACATTAAAAGAATTGAATTAAATTACTTTCTTTTAATTTTCGAAATGCAATGACATTAAAAGAACTGAATTAAATTTCTCAAATTAAATTTTATCAAATGCTGCCTCGAATCCCGGAGGTGGTGAGCACGATTTCGTTTCCCGGCACCACGGACGTATGCCAAGACTTTGGCCTCAACTCGATGATTACCTTTGTCACACAGGCAGAGTAGAATACAGGACACTGCAATTTCAGAAACAGAAATGACACACTGTTTATAATGGGAAACTGAAAGCATGAGCACACCTATAATGAGTTTCCAATGTCATTTTACTGGATAAAAATATATTGGTTATTCACAGCTAACCAGAAATATTTATGCTACCATAATAGCATACAAAACCATTAATTCTTTACTGGTTTTAAAGGAAAACAATTTATTCACAATAAATGAAGAATAAGCAAGACAAATACAGTACTGTATGTATTCCTTAAATTGTGGGCAACCACAAAAGTTGCAATGCTTATTACTGATTTACAATTAATATGGTAAAACACTCTATTTAGGGTAAAGGAAGAATCTACGAGATAAATACAGTATTCATTCACTTTTGGTTATCAAGAACTGTTTGCAATGAAAAAAGGGTGCAAAACCACCTTTTGAGGTATTTGCAACTTATAACTCAAAACACTTTATCCCCAACATATGAAGAATTAGCAAGATAAATACAGTATGCATTCATTAAATTGTGGTTAACAGGAAATATTTGCAAAGCCAACAGGGCAAAACTACCTTTTAATTATTTGCAATTTGTATAGCCAATAGCTTTATTGACGAGTTTTTGACGTAAAACACTTTATTTACGATGATAGAAAGAGGTGAAATGAAATTAGAATTTATTAGGAAAAGAGATAGATTTTTACGGACTCATAACCAGTCTTCAGAGGATGAGATTTTCGTTTATCACATTCGATGAAAAGAAACTTCTTAGCAATGTAAATCGGCTGTAATTTACAGGTTAAGGAATTAACTTTGGCATGTGAGATTCCAGTTTGGTAATCTACAAAATTTCGTGTGTATGGGAATGGAATCTGAGAATAAAATCCATAAGATTTAGCCAGTAACGAATGTAACTAATTCTCGAAAATAAACCAATTTACTTGACCCACGAGCTTTACCATACACTATCCCTCACCTTGTTGTGCTAGATGAATTCCTGTGAAGATGCCACATAAATAAGGTTTGAAATAAACTTAAGACTGCTCAGGCGAGATGTTGCCTCTTCGAAGATTGAGCGCCAAAGGAGGGCGTCTCATTGTCCCTCCTGGTGAGTTCATCTGTAGGATACATTTTCTAGAGCAGTAACTGGCTCTGATATAATTTCAGGACTATTTTAGTGGTGGTCCCTGGCAGGCATTTATAGCAGAGATGCAAGGGAGAGACAGTATTTTTAGGTGCAACAAGTGGAAGCAAATAAAATAAAACGAGAATAATAATGAAAAGTAAGGTTACTGGTAAACAATCTCCAGAATGTTTTTGGCTCGTAGCAGACGGAAAATAGGAGCAGCCTTTATATCGGGACTATACTTCTACACGTACAAGAAGAGTAAATAAGGTATATTCAAAATTAGCTATAAGCTAAAATATAAATTGCAAATAATCATAATCTGCAAAAGTCAAGAAGTGGGAATTAATTTTTTTAGTTAGAAAATAATAGTCAAGTTACTAAATTAATTAATAAGGCATCTAACAGCCTTTGGTTACTTTGAGCGAAACACTCTGTCACAAAGGCCCTTTCTAGAGAATATTGATTTAGCAAAATTCTACTACAGAAGGCGAAAAAAGAACAGAGGAAGTTACGGTGACTTCAGTGTTATTATGAGGGATGAGATATCCTTCTCATGGAAAAGAACAAATGAACAATAAGAATGGGATCCACCACTGGAACATATCATACTATTAGGAAAAGTAAACAAGTCTTGTAAACAAAACATTAAATGACATGCAAAACATAAAAGAAATGTGATCAAATTCAAATTTCAAGAAAATTAAATCACAATTAGATATCAGTGAATATCAATATTTAAGTTTATGAATGCTTCACATGCAACAAGGCAATAATATAATATACCCAAAAAAATACAGTATACGCAAATAAAAAATTTGAACCACGTCATCATTAACATTGGCGACTGGATTTAAAAATTTCAGCTATTCAACACTAAACTAAAACGTTTCCGCCATGTTCTGGCTTTCAAAGTCCCACAAAGGGAAATACAAAACTACGATCAAAGAATTATTCTTCATCTTTTTCGTCTTCCATTAGGAATAACGTTTGTACGCCAAAGTAAACAAGTACAGTACAGTATTAAAGACATAAAAGATAAACATAAAAAATAAACAACACATTAGAGAAGTAATCTTTACCGACTAGTCAAATTTAGGCTAACAGCACCAGCTTCCTCATATGAGGGTAACGACCGTCGACTTAGTAGATCAGCAAGGTCATTGTCCTTGCCATGAACATGTTGAGCAGTGAATTTGAAAAGATTCAGGTAAAGTGCCCACCTTTTCAGACGAGGATTTAGCTTGTCTGCAGTCTGTAAATATAGGAGAGGTCGGTGGTCGGTTCTCAGTGTAAAATGTTGGCCATACAGATGGACTTCAAATTTCTTTATGGCCCAATAAGCAGCTGGAGCTTCCTTCTCCACGGTGGAGTAATTTCGCTCTGCAGGCCGAAGCCGGGCTGCATATGGCACTGGAGCTACTTCTGCTGAGTTGTCTGATCGGGCTTGCAAGAGCACGGCACCCAGGCCTTCGTCTGAGGCGTCGGTCTGCAAGATAAATGAAAAATCAGGATTTACCAGTTGTAATACTGGCTCACCCGCCAATGCTTCTCGGAGCTTGAAAAATGCTCTCTCCGCTTCATAGATCCATTGGACAGGGGAGGATTTACTTTGCTTCGAGGAGGTCATTTGCTGCAAAGGGGCAGCAATAGTATTAAAGTGTGGAATGAACCGTTGGTAGTAGCCGACACTACCCAGGAATGATCTCAGTTGAGTGACAGTAGCAGGTTTCTCCATATCCTTAATAGCTTGTACCCTGTCATGTAAAGGGGGCATAACTCCTTCTCCAACCACGTGGCCGAGATACTGCAATTGTGTGAAACCAATCTCACATTTGGAAGGCTTTAAATGAAGTCCATGCTGATTCAGACGAGTGAGAACACTGCGGAGAGTCTTGAGGTGCGATGACCAATCCTGAGAATGCACCAGGATGTCGTCTATAAAGCATGAAACATTGTCGACATCCTGTAGTACTATCCTCATGAGTCTGCTGAAGCAGCCAGGGGGCATTTACCATACCAAAAGGCATGACCCTGAACTGGTATAGACCATATCTTGTGGAAAAAGCTGTAGGATGCTTGGTAGTCTTGCTCAACGGGACTTGCCAAAATCCACTGGCCAAATCCAACTTGGACAGGTAACGGGCTTGGGAAAGCAACGAGAAAATATGCTCTGCGTCAGCAATGGGCTCTCCATCAAAGATGGTACGGGAGTTAAGCTTACGACAGTCAAGGCAAAACCTGTGACTGCCATCTCGCTTACGCACTGCCAGTAACGGCGAACACCAAGGCGAAATGCTCTTTTCAACTATTCCGAGGCGGACCCAAGTGTCAAGATCTTCCTTCAGCCGTAAGGACAGCTGGTGGGGAAGACCACAGGAATGCCGAAATGGCTCTGGGTCAGTCAATCTGACATGATGCTCAAGGGTAGTGGTAATGCCTGGGAGGTCGTTGGAGACGTTCTCATAGTCCTCTAATAGCTTGTTCAGCTGTTCCCGTTGACTCAGTTGCAGTCTGGAGTTAATAATGCAATTACTCACACTTTCTTTTCGGTGTGTGGGAATGGCAGGATCCTT
>JAXCGZ010011347.1:97500-147500 GCA_037179515.1 Halocaridina rubra
TGTAATATGAACATAGTGGCATTCAGTTAGAATGCGTTCATTCCTAAGTATAGCAGATATAAGCTATAAGGTTGGATTCCTTTTAACCTTCTGTGGTGTAGTGGTAGCGCCTTGACTTAGTAATCATAAGTCCTAGGTTCGAGTCCCTGTCGGGGTAAAAAATGATTCATGTTTTCACATATGTAATGTGCTTATTTGATAATTTCATGGCCCAAATGAGATTGGGATTTGAATTAAATGCTAAAATGAAGCCACGAGTGAGGCTGGGGAATCTGTAATATGAACATAGTGGCATTTAGTTAGAATGCGTTCATTCCTAAGTATAGCAGATATAAGCTATAAGGTTGGATTCCTTTTAACCTTCTGTGGTGTAGTGGTAGCGCCTTGACTTAGTAATCATAAGTCCTAGGTTCGAGTCCTGGTCGGGGTAAAAAATGATTCATGTTTTCACATATGTAATGTGCTTATTTGATAATTTCATGGCCCGAATGAGATTGGGATTTGAATTAAATGCTAAAATGAAGCCACGAGTGAGGTTGGGGAATCTGTAATATGAACATAGTGGCATTCAGTTAGAATGCGTTCATTCCTAATTATAGCAGATATAAGCTATAAGGTTGGATTCCTTTTAACCTTCTGTGGTGTAGTGGTAGCGCCTTGACTTAGTAATCATAAGTCCTAGGTTCGAGTCCCGGTCGGGGTAAAAAATGATTCATATATATATATATATATATATATATATATATATATATATATATATATATATATATATATATATATATATATATATATATATATATATATATATATATATACATACATATATATATATATATATATATATATATATATATATATATATATATATATATATATATATATATATATATATATATATATATATATATATATATATATATATATATATATATATATATATATACATATATATATATATATATATATATATATATATATATATATATATATATATATATATATATATATATATATATATATATATATATATATATATATATATATATATATATATATATATATATATATATATATATATATATATATATATGTATATATATATATGTATATATATATATATATATATATATATATATATATATATATATATATATATATATATATATATATATATATATATATATATATATATATATATATATATATATATATATATATATATATATATATATATATATATATATATATATATATATATATATATATATATATATATATATATATATATATATATATATATATATATATATATATATATATATGTATATATATATATATATATATATATATATATATATATATATATATATATATATATATATATATATATATATATATATATATATATATATATATATATATATATATATATATATATATATATATATATATATATATCTTTCGGCTGAACTGTAGGCTAGAAAGTGGGGCACAGGTGGTGGATTGTGAATGGTCAACGGATATATTGATTAGCTGCAAAAAAGCTGGCAATAGCCAGACGAATAAGCAGTCCCGAACCAACAGCGGCGATATTAACGGACTTAGTAGTAGTGACACCTTTTTACAATTAAAATGCTCCAAGTCTAAGACAATATCGTGACAAAGAGAATATGTGCCGCCTTCAAATAAGCACAGTCACTACTACCTTGTAGGAAGCCTATTTAGGCAAAGGCTAGGTCTGCAACCGATAATTGCAGCATGTAAGAGGACTGGAGGCCTCACCACGTAACATCCAAGAAATAACCATGGAAAGTCAGAAAAAAGTAAAGTATAAAGAGAACAGCGTCAATGGGAGCCGTATGGAAAATGATGCGGCTGACTCGCTCAGTAGAGAATGCTATGCGCAGCAGGTAGTACTCGACCGTCAGCAAGCTACTGCTAGCAAATGCAAATGTAAACTATTGAGTATTTATAGAATTGCAACTTGGAATGTGAGGACACTATACCAAAGCGGGAAACTAGCAAATTTAGAAAAGGAAATGGAAAGGCTTAATGTAGACGTAATGGGAATAGGAGAAATGGGGTGGCCAGGAGCAGGAGAAATAACAACTGAATAGAAAAGCAAAGTGATATATTCTGGAGGTGAAACACCAAATAAAGGAGTTGGAATAATCATGAGAAATGACATCTATAGGAAACTCATAGGATATTGACCAATATCAGACAGGGTGATAATGATGAAACATAAGGAAATCCATTCATTAATATCATACAGGTATATGCACCAACAAAAGATAGCACAGATGAAGAATTAGAGGCGTTCTATGAAGATATGATCAAAGCAAGAGAGCAATGTAAAGAACACGACGTAATAATAATTATGGGAGATTTAAATGCAAAAGTGTGGAACATAAGACATGAGGATATTGTAGGACAGCATGGATTGGGGGAGAGAAATGAGAGAGGGGAGAAATTGATAGAATGGTGCTCACAATATCAACAGGTGATAACAAACACATGGCATAAGCACCATCCACGCAAATTATGGACATGGAGAGGCCCAGGGGGCAGATTTAAAAATCAAATAGACTATATCACCATTAATAAAAGTTTCCGGAACGCAATACAGCAAGTAAAAAATTACTAAGGAGCAGACTGTTACAGGGATATTTAAATGCAAAAGTAGGGAACAGAAGACATGAGGATATTGAAGGACAGCATGGATTGGGGGAGAGAAATGAGAAAGGGGAGAAATTGATAGAATGGTGCTCACAATATTACCAGGTGCTAACAAACACATGACATAAACACCATCCACGCAAATTATGGACATGGAGAAGCCCAGGGGGCAGAATAAAAAATCAAATAGACTATATCACCATTAATAAAAGATTCCGGAATGCAATACAGCAAGTAAGAACTTACCCTGGAGCAGGCTGTAGCAGTGATCACAACCCGGTTGTAGCAACAATTAAAATCAGGTTAAAAAAGCTAAAAACAGGAAAAGAGAGCATGAAAAGGGAAATAGATATGCTAAAGAAAAACCAAGAAATAAGGAACACCTTTGCGTTTGAAACAGTGAATCGATATGAGGCTCCAAGTCAGGATGATGAAGGGGAAAATACACAACAGCAACAATGGGATAGTGTACAGAAAGCAATAGAGGAAAGCACTGTGAGTGTACCAAAGCTAAAGAGAAAGAAAAAGCAACCTTGGATGAATGACGACATATTTAGTTTAATGGATGCAAGAAGAGGAACAAAGAATAAAGATGAAAACAGATACAGAGAATATAATAGAAGAATACACCAAAAATGTAACAAAGCAAAAGAAAAATGGATGAATGAGAGGTGCACTGAAATAGAAGAGATGTAAAAGGACAATTAGGAGAAAATGTACGACAAGATAAATCAAATACTATGCAAGAAAAAACGTGGAAGCCAAAGCAACTCCATAATGAACAAAGATGGGAAAGTTTTAATGGAAACAAAAGATTTCAGAGAGAGATGGGCGGAATATATAAAAGAATTATATGATGACAATGGAGGCAGAATCGAACTGGAGACTGATGAACATGGACCGGATATCATGAAAGACGAAATAAGAGCTGCAATGAGAAAGATGAAGAGTGGGAAATCAATTGGAAAGATGGAATAGCCATAGAAATGTTGGAAACTTTGGGAGAAAAAGGAGTAGAAATCATAACAGATATAGCAAACAAGATGTGCAACACAGGAAGACTACCTAACCAAATGAGAGAAACACTTATGATAGCAATCCCAAAGACATCAGGAACACTCAAATGTCGACAACACAGAACCATTAGTATAATTAACCATGTGGCAAAAATAATCCTTAGAGTCATAACAGAAAGAATAAGGAATACAATAAGGCCAGAAATATCTGAAGAACGGTTTGGGTTTGTGGCAAACTCAGGTACCACAAACGCTATTTTCACGCTAAATCGATTGATAGAAAATGCAATAGAAGTTCAAAAAGATGTCTATGTCTGTTTTATAGACTACGAGAAGGCTTTCAATAAAGTAAAACACATAGCATTGATGAGCATCTTGAAAAATATTGGAATAGATGGGAAAGATCTAAGATTGATAAAGGATTTATATGAAAAACAAAAGGTGGCCGTTAAAATTGGGGAAGAACGACTGAATGGATAGAAAGGAAATGAGGAGTCAGGCAAGGATGCGTAATGTCACCAGATCTGTTTAACATATATGCAGAAATAATAACTAAAGAAATTAAACATGAGGATGGAATAACAATAGCAGGAAAAAATATAAATGACATAAGGTATGCAGATGACGCAGTTCTGATAGCTAATTCCGAGGAGAAGTTGCAGAATCTAGTGCAGTAGATCACCAAAGCAAGCAAATCGAAAGGAATAAAGATAAACATAAAGAAAACAAAGGCAATGGTAATAATAAAGAAGGAAAAAAGTCCAATAGTAAATTTAAGATTGGGGAATGAAAGGATAGAGCAAGTACAACAATTCACATACCTAGGAACAACTATAAATTGGGATGATAAAAGTGAAAAAGAAATAAGAAGAATAGCTATAGCCAACCAAAGCATGGAGAAGATAAAGAAACTAATAACAAACTCAAAAATATCAATGGAGCTAAGGAAAAGATTTGTAAAATGCTACACATGGTCAACATTACTGTATGGATGTGAAACTTGGACAATCAATAAACAATCAAGGAAGAAATTAGAAGCAATGGAGATGAGAATATGGAGAAGAATGTTGAAGATCTCATGGATGCAGAGAATAACAAATGAGGAGATACTAAGAAGACTGCACATCAAAAGGGAAATAATGACTAAAAAGACAATTAAGATTCCCAGGACATATAGAAAGGAAGGAAGGCCTCGAGATCACCTGCATGACTGGGAGAATCCCGAGAAGGAGAGGAAGAGGAAGACCTAGAGAGAAATTCTTAGATTGATTAAAAGAGGCGATCAGTGGGAATTGGACGGATGCTCAGATACGGAGAAGAATTAAAGATAGGGAAGCATGGTGATCCATAGTGGCCCACGTCCGAGCAGATACGGCATTGCGGAAAGGTAAGGTATATGCCCTTTGGCCACCGTAACGCAGCCACAAGCTTGCAAAGAGTAATGGACAAGATATTCTTGAACGCAACGTGTGTATTTATCTACTTGGATGATATATGGTTATTTTCAGATAATGAAGAAGCCCATCTAAAGGATCTTGAAATTGTATTTGATATCCTTAATAAGTACAATCTTAAAGTTTCTTTGAATAAATGCATATTTAGTGTAATAGAATTTGACTATTCAGGGTTCAGTGTCAGTGCTGATGGTCTTCGCCCAACATCAAATAAGATTTATGAATTGTCAGAATTTCCTTACCCAACTGATTCAGTGCTTACGCCGATTTTTGAGGAAGATAGGTTTTTATAGGAAATTAGTTCCTAAATTTGCCTCAGTTGTCTTACCTTTAACAGAATGTATAAGACTGAAGCCAAATCACATATCATTAGAATTAACTGAAACGGAAAAGCAATCTTTTGATGAAATTAAGGAAGTTCAGTTTCTAGATGAAGAGACCCAGGCATATTCTGATAGGCTAAGGCCTTTCCAATTACTAACTGAAGAAAAGAAAGTAATGTGTGACACATCTACACCATTCCCTAGTCCTTTTATACCAGAATCCCTACCCATGTTAATTTTTAACAGCCTACATAACTTATCTCACCCTGGTATAAATTCAACCCTGAAATTGGTAAAGTCTAGGTATTTTTGGCTTAACATGGACCGATTCATCAGAAAATGGTGTAAAGAGTGCTTAAACTTTGACTTACCCTCATCACGTTTTCAAACAGTACATCTAGATATCGTAGGTCCCCTTCCTACAGTTCAAAATCCTTCAGACCCATATATTAGTACATATAAATATTTGTTAACGTGCATTGATCGAGCCACTCGTTGGATAGAAGTACAACCATTAGCAGATATCACTGCACAGACTGTAGCTCAAGCTTTCATAAATGCATGGATATCACGATTTGGAGTTCCTCTCCATGTTATTACTAATCGCGGTTCTCAGTTTGAGAGTGAAATGTTTCAAGAACTCTCATCAGTTGTAGGATTTCATAGGTTAAGAACAACCACTTATCATCCCCAATCTAATGGAATGATAGAGAGTACTCACAGAATTATCAAATCCGCTCTCATGGTTAGAAAAGAAAATTGGCTACATTCCCTGCCTATTATACTTCTTGGTATGCGTAATACTCCTAATGAAAATGGATTTCCCCCATTCAGTGCAGTTACTGGTACCTGACTTTTATTACCAAAACTGACGGTAGACACAAGCAGTACTAATACTAGTGATTTAACAAACTCATCTGTTAAGTATTTAGCCAAAGAAATGTTCAAATTATTATGTAAGTGACCTAGCTATTTGTGGGTGCCATAGATTTACAAAGACTTTAATTCCTAAAGATTTAGACACCTTTGATACAGTGTGGTTACGAAATTGATAGAGTAAGGAAATCTTTGGAAGCTCCATACCATATAAGGTTATCTAGCGCATGCCTAAACATCTCCTTATACAATTGTTTGATGATGTATATAGTTGTGTTTCTATTGATTGCTTGAAACCAGTAATTGAACCTACTGCAATGCCTGAAGCACTGTTGAACCACTAGAACATAGTCCACAGAGTGAATTTGATGGTGATATTAACAATAATACTGATAACCAAGGCAACATCACCCTCAGGTAGAAAAATAAAATCTAAGAGTAGTAACGATAATTATATTATTAGCTCCATTCTTTGGGAGGGAACTATTGTAGAAAATATACATATGTTATTTAAATATCCCATGTACGATATACGTTTTCTTTGTAACGAATTGTAAAGTTTTCTTTCGTCTCAGAAGTTTTTTGTTTATGTTATGATGAGAAAGCCCACCATTTTATTCACAAATAAGATTTCGTGCAGCATGGTCGATATATAAAGATAGAATAATGTTTAGAACCAAGGAATATTAATAATACCATAATCTTGAGAATTAGATAAACCCCAAATAGGGGTTTTAGAATTATGTTCTGTTTTATATTAATAAATTTGTAAAGGGTCCAAAGCTGTCTCTTAATCCACCCTCTACAGATGTGTCTTCTTAGTAGTTTCTCCATAACTTTACAAACTATGCTGTTCAAGGACACAGGTCTATTGTTTAGAGCTGTATCCTACCTTCCCTTTCTGGAGATAAGTATCATGCTCGCTTGTTTCCAGCATCTTGGATTCTCCCCATATTCTAGTGACTTTTCACATGTGATAAATAGTGCCGATGATATTGATTTAATGCATTTCTTAAGTATATAAGGGGATATATCATCAGAACCTGTAGCTTTATGGACATCTAACTCCATTAGCACTTTACATACAACTGTGAATGAAAGGATGATGTTCTCTAATACTGGCCCATGAGCTCCTATCTCTGCAATCTAAAGGGGTGGGGTATTGTCTACTGTAAGTACTGACTGAAACTCCTTGTTCAATTCTTCACAGATCTCTTCATCCATTTTCCATCCTCTCTCTTTAGCTTTAAAACCTGTTCTTTTACCTTCAGTCTTCCTCTGATAAAGCTATGCGAAAGTTGGGGATTTTCTTTAGCCTTCCTGGTGATATCCCTTTCATTGTCTCTCTCTGGCTATCTTCTTTTACTTAGGTAATAATTTCTAGCTCTTTTATAAGTCTGCCAGGTATTTATGCTTTTTCTCTTCCTAAGCCTTTTTCAGCATTTGTCTCTCCACACCTTTGCTCTTTTACACTCGTTATTGAACCATTTCTCTCTGGCATGAATAACTCCTATTTTGATGGGAAGTATCCAGCTATCTACTATTTTCCCATATTCCTCACAAAAGATGTTGTACATTTTTTGTACAGATTTGATGTTAAATAACATCCTCCTGTCAATAACTGCAGGAAGCTCATTCATTTTGATGTAATCTCCTTTCGGATAGTTTCTCCTCATGTTCTCAGTGCCTTTACAATCAGGTAGAACATCTTTGATGATATACTTCATCAACAACACACAGTGGTCACTTTTTCCAATTAGTGGTTCATACTCAATTTTTTTCCATATTCAGCACGTTATCTGAGAATATTATATCAAGCACAGATGGCACATCCCCACCCATGGTACTTGTTGGTTCCAGTGCATGTTGGTGTAATAAATTCCCATGTACACAATCAAGGAATCTTGCCCCAAATGAGTCCTCCCCACTGTGTAGGTCAAAATTTACTCACTCTATCTCTCTATGATTAACATCTCCCACAATCAAAATTCTACATTTACTCTGACGTGCAATGTAGTCACTGTGGCTCAAGCAGTAGCGTCCGTGACTTTGAGGAGACAGGCCGAGGGTTTGCACCCCATCATGGTTTGAGGTTAGTGTTGGGGAAATGGAGAGTTGTTAAGATTCTGTTTTACTAAGGGGACTCAAAGTACTGAGCTCGGTTAACAGCTCACAAACAGACAGGACAGATATTTGTACTTGAACACCCCACCCGCATACCACTACTCGGTTAAATGAAACTCAGAATTCAATTTTCTTTTAATTTTGGAAATGCAATGATATTAAAAGAATTGAATTAAATTATCTAATTAAATTTTATGAAATGCCGCCTCGAATCCCGGAGGTGGTGAGCACGATTTTGTTTCCCGGCACCACGGACGTATGATAAGACCATGGCCTCAACTCGACGATTACCTCTGTCACACAGGCAGAGTAGAATAGAGGACACTGCAATTGCAGAAGCAGAAATGACACACTGTTAATAATGGGAAACTGAAAGCATGAACACACATATATTGAGTTTCCAATATTATTCTACTGGATGAAAATATATTGGTTATTCACAGCTAACCAGAAATAATTATGCTACCATAAGAGCATACAAAATCATTAATTCTTTGCTGGTATTAAAGGAAAACAGTTTATTCACAATAAATGAAGAATAAGCAAAACAAATACAGTACTGTATGTATTCCTTAAATTGTGGGCAACCACAAAAGTTGCAATGCTTATTAATGATATGCAATTAATATGGTAAACCACTCTATTTAGGATAAAGGAAGAATCTACGAGATAAATACAGTATTCATTCACTTTTGGTTATCAAGAACTGTTTGCAATGAAAAAAAGGGGGGGACAAAACCACTTTTTGAAGTATTTGCTTATAACTCAAAACACTTTATCCCCAACATATGAAGAATTAGCAAGATAAATACAGTATGCGTTCATTAGATTGTGGTTAACGGGAAATATTTGCAAAGCCAACAGGGTAAAATTACCTTTTAATTATATGCAGTTTAACACGCTAGTTAAATAATTAATTATTTGCAATTTATATAGCAAATAGCTTTATTCACGAGTTTTTGACGTAAAACACTTTATTTACGATGATAGAAGAGGGTGAAATGAAATTAGAATTGGTTAGGAGAAGGGATAGATTTTTACGGGCTCATAACCAGCCTTCAGAGGATGAGATTTTCGTTTATCACATTCAGTGAAAAGAAACTTCTTAGCAATGTATATCAGCTGTAATTTCCAGGTTAGGGAATTAACTTTGGCAAGTGAGATTCCAGTTAGGTAATCTACAAAAATTCGTTTGTATGGGAATGGAATATGAGAAAAAATTCGTAGGATTTAGCCAGTAACGAATGTAACTAATTCTCGAAAAACCAACTTGCTTGACCCATTAGCTTTACCATACACTATCCCTCACCTTGTTTGTGCCAGATGAATTCCTGTGAAGATGCCACGTAAATAAGGTTTGAAATAAACTTGACTGTTGAGGCGAGATGCTGCCTCTGGGATGTTTGGCCGCCAAATGAGGACGCTTCAATGTCTCTCCTGGTGAGTTCATCTGTAAGATATATTTCTAGAGCAGTAACTGGCTCTTATATCATTTAAGGACTACTTTAGTGGTGGTTCCTGGCAGGCAATTATAGCATAAGTGCAAGGGAGAGACAGTATTTTAGGTGCAACAAGTGGAAACAAATAAAATAAAACGAGAATAATAATGGAAAGTTAGGTTACTTGTAAACAATCTCTAGAACGTTCTTTGCATTGTAGTAGACAGAATTTAAGTACTCAAATAATAAAGAAGCTACTGAAATATATCTAGACAGGCTAATGACATAACAGCAAGGTCAAATTTATAACAAAATTATCAGCAAGAACAATTTTTATAATAATTTATTTGCAAGAGCTATTTTATCATAAGAAAATTGTAAAGAAGCCGTATCTGATAGGCTCACTGAAAAGACGGAAGGTAGGAGCAGCCTTTATATTGGGACTATGCTTCTACACATACAAGAATAGTAAATAAGGTATATTTAAAATTAGCTATAAGCTAAAATATAAATTTGAAATAATCATAATCTTCAAAAGTCAAGAAGTGGGAATTATTTTTTTTAGTTAGAAAAATGACAGTCAAGTTACTAAATTAACTAATAAGGCATCTAACAGCCTCTGGTAACTCTGAGCAAAACACTCTGTCACAAAGGCCCTTTCTAGAGAATATTGATTTAGCAAAATTCTACTAAAAGAAGGCGAAAAAAGAACAGAGGAAGTTATGGTGACTTCAGTGTTATTATGAGGGATGAGATATCCTTCTCATGGAAAAGAACAAATGAACAATAAGAATGGGATCCACCAATGGAACATATCATACTATTAGGAAAAGTGAACAAGTCTTATAACAAAAAATTAAATGATATGCAAAACATAAAAGAAATTATATCAAATTCAAATATCAAGAAAATTAAATCTCAATTAGATATCAGTGAATATCAATATTTAACTTTAAGAATGCTGCACATGCAATAAAACAATAAAATAATATACAAAAAAATTACAGTATACACAAATGGAAAACTTGAACCAAGGCGTCATTAACATTGGCGACTGGATTTAAAACAGTTTCAGCTATTCAACACTAAACTAAAATGTTTCCGCCATGTTCTGGCTTTCAGAGTCCCACAAAGGGAAATATAACACTACGATAAAAGAAATATTCTTTATCTTTTTCGTCTTCCATTAGGAATTACGTTGGTACGCTAATATAAACATGTACAGTACAGTATTAACGACATAAAAGATAAACATACAAAATAAACAACACATTAGAGAAGTAATCTTTACCGAGTAGTCAAATTGAGGCTAACAGCACCAGCTTCCTCATTTGAGGGTAATGACCGTCGATTTAGTAGATCAGCAAGGTCATTGTCCTTGCCATGAACATGTTGGGCAGTGAATTTGAAAAGATTCAGGTAAAGTGCCCACCTTTTCAGGCTAGGATTTAGCTTGTCTGCAGTCCGTAAATATAGGAGAGGTTGGTGGTCGGTTCTCAGTGTAAAATGTTGGCCATACAGATGGACTTCAAATTTCTTTATGGCCCAATATGCAGCTAGTGGAGTAATTTCGCTATGCAGGGCAAAGCCTGCTGCTTGCATATCGCACTGGAGCTACTTCTGCTGAGTTGTCTGATCGGGCTTGCAAGAGCACGGCACCCAGGACTTCGTCTGAGGCGTCGGTCTGCAAAATAAATGGAAAATCAGGGTCTACAAGTTGTAATACTGGCTCACCCGCCAATGCTTCTCGGAGCTTGAAAAATGCTCTCTCTGCTTTATCTGTCCATTGGACAGGGGAGGTTTTACCTTGCTTTGAGGAAGTCATTTGCTGCAACGGGGCAGCGATAGTATTAAAGTGTGAAATGAACTGTTGGTAGTAGCCGACACTACCCAGGAATGATCTCAATTGAGTGACAGTAGCAGGTTTCTCCATATCCTTAATAGCTTGTACCCTGTCATGTAGAGGGGACATAACTCCTTCTCTGACCACGTGGCCGAGATACTGCAAGTGTGTGAAACCAATCTCACATTTGGAAGGCTTTAAATGAAGTCCATGCTGGTTCTGATGAGTGAGAACTCTGCAGAGAGTCTCGAGGTGCGATGACCAATCCTGAGAATGCACTAGGATGTCGTCTATAAAGCATGAAACATTGTCGAGATCCTGTAGTACTATCCTCAATTTTTTCAATATTCAGCATGTTTTCTGAGAATACTATATCAAGCACCGATGGCACATTCCCACCCGTGGTCCTTGTTGGTTCCAGTGCATGTTGGTGTAATAAATTCCCATGTACACAATATAGGAATCTTGCCCCAAATGAGTCCTCCCCACTGTGTAGGTCAAAATTTACTCACTCTATCTCTCTATGATTAACATCTCCCACAATCAAAATTCTACATTTACTCTGACGTGCAATGTAGTCACTGTGGCTCAAGCAGTAGCGTCCGTGACTTTGAGGAGGCAGGCCGAGGGTTTGCGCCCCATCATGGTTTGAGGTTAGTGTTGGGGGAATGGAGAGTTGTTAAGATTCTGTTTTACTAAGGGGACTCAAAGTACTGAGCTCGGTCAAGAGCTCACAAACAGACAGGACAGGTATTTGTACTTGAACACCCCACCCGTATACCACTACTCGGTTAAATGAAACTCAGAATTCAATTTCTTTTAATTTTGGAAATGCAATGATATTAAAAGAATTGAATTAAATTTTCTAATTAAATTATATGAAATGCCGCCTCGAATCCCGGAGGTGGTGAGCACGATTTTGTTTCCCGGCACCACGGACGTATGCCAAGACTTTGGCCTCAACTCAACGATTACCTCTGTCACACAGGCAGAGTAGAATAGAGGACACTGCAATTGCAGAAGCAGAAATGACACACTGTTAATAATGGGAAACTGAAAGCATGAACACACATATAATGAGTTTCCAATATTATTCTACTGGATGAAAATATATTGGTTATTCACAGCTAACCAGAAATATTTATGCTACCATAAAAGCATGCAAAACCATTAATTCTTTGCTGGTATTAAAGGAAAACAATTTATTCACAATAAATGAAGAATAAGCAAGACAAATACAGTACTTTATGTATTCCTTAAATTGTTGGCAACCACAAAAGTTGCAATGCTTATTAATGATTTAAAATTAATATGGTAAAACACTCTATTTAGGATAAAGGCAGAATCTATGAGATAAATACAGTATTCATTCACTTTTGGTTATCAAGAACTGTTTGCAATGAAAAAAGGGGGGTTCAAAACCACTTTTTGAAGTATTTGCAACTTATAACTCAAAACACTTTATTCCCAACATATGAAGAACTAGCAAGATATATACAGTATGCATTTATTAGATTGTGGTTAACAGTAAATATTTGCAAAGCCAACAGGGCAAAATTACCTTTTAATTATTTGCAGTTCAACACGTTAGTTAAATGATTAATTATTTGCAATTTATATAGCAAATAGCTTTATTGACAAGTTTTTGACATAAAACACTGTTACAATATTTGACATATTTGTTATTTTGTTAATGAACGCATCCATGTTTTGTTTACATAGAAAGTAATAAAGATGCCCACTAGGTGGCCAGACAAGAGCTGATCAAAATGCCCTTTCAGTCTCCTATATTATTGTGCCTCATTCATCTATAAATATCTCCAAATTTAAGGAGCATCAAACATGGTGGCAGCACTCAATAGACTAAGTATGGTTTGCTGTTCATTTTGAATATAAGGCATTGCGTATTATCCAGGAATTTTCTGTGTGATTAAGTAAATAAGACTACTGACCGGCATGGCGACAGCTAATCTAGCCCCACCAGATAAATTCGCATTAAAGAGCGAAAGTGAGCAAGATTGGCGATTTTTTCGTAAAAAATTTAAGCTGTATCTACTGGCAGCAGATTTAAATGATAAGTCAAATGAAGTGATCTAGCATTACTTTTGACCCATGGGGGTGACGAACTGCTTCGAGTGTATAATGCTATAGAGTTTGGTCCCGTTATTGTAGGGGAGAGTGGATCTCGTGGTGACCCTAGCAAGGACTTAAAAGTGGTATTGCAGAAGCTAGATGAGCATTTTGCCCCTAGGAAGCTGATAATAGCGTCAAGATATAGGTTCAGATGCTGTACTCAGAAAGCTGATCAGAACCTGGATGAATTTATTACTAGAATAAAAACTCTGGTTAAGGATTGTGATTTTGCAGCAGAAAAAGATGAGGCAATTCGTGATCAAATAGTTTTTTGGCTGTAAAGAAGATAAACTCAGAGAGAAATTTCTGAGAGAAGAATGTATTTCATTGATAGATACGCTCAGTATTTGTGAGGCACATCAAGCATCGCAGAGACAAATGCAAATGATAAAAAGTGAAAATACAGCAATGTCGGTCATAAATAAAGTTAAATCGACAAAGAACTTTAAGCAGAGTAGGCCTAGTCAAAATTCAGCCGACCAAAAGAGTGAGGACCCAAGTTTTGTGAACAAGAACCAGTATAGGCCCAAGTCAACCCAAAGATTGTCGACGAAGGATCCGGCCCTATGAAAATGTAAGTTCTGCTGAACAAGACACGTGTTGAGTAAGAAGAAATGTCCAGTCTATGGATCGAGATGCAACTACTGCAACAGGCTGAATCACTTCGAATCTCAATGTTTGGAGAAAAATGGACATACACAATCATCTAAGAAGATGGGTGTGAATGCAGTGGACGGTGACGATTCCAGTTCAGATACTTCAGCCAAGCATATCCTAGGTGTCAAGTTGCAGACGAGACGTGGAGAGCCAGAAGAAACGACGGTGAACAAAAGTGATAATCCCTGAACACAGCAAGTAATGAAAGTGAATAAAGTGTCAGAGAAATCCAAATATCTATATACCGATCTGAAAGTTGGTGAAAATAGTGTCAAATTTCAAATCGATTCGGAGCAGGTGTAAATGTGTTACCTCGAAATATGGTTCCCAATAATGTAAAAATTGAATCTAGTGAAGGGTTACAACCAGAAATGTGGAATAATTCCGCAGCCAAACCAGTTGGAAAATGTAGAATTAAAGTGAAAAATGAGAGAAATTCAAAGAGATATAATGATGAGTTTATTATAGTGGCTGAGAATTATATGCCCTTGTTAGGAAAACGTGCATCAGAACAGTTGGGTTTCCTTACCATCAATTATGATAACATATGTTCTGTACACAGTGAATCTTGTAATACTGATGTTTTTCAGGAATATTCAGATGTGTTTGGTAATGGAATTGGTAAGTTACCTGGGGTGGTACGGATGACTTTAGACAAAGAAGTCAGCCATTTGCTATATCTTCATGTAGAGTGCCAATTCAACATAAAAGTAAGGTAAAATCCTAATTATCTGAGTTAGAGAAACAAAATGTCATTTGTAAAGTAGACGAACCAACTGAATGAGTGAGTCGCATGGTAGTAGCTTCTAAGAAAAATAGTGAAGACATAAGAATTTGCATAGATCCTCAGCAATTAAATAAAGCCATAATTAGAGAAATGCATCCTTTGCCAATTATTGATGATGTTTTACCTGAATTAGCACAAGCTAAAGTGTTCTCTAAACTAGATTTAAGAAATGGATATTGGCACTGTGTTTTGGATGAAGAGTCAAGTCATTTAACTACCTTTCAAACCCCTTTTGGAAGATATCGGTGGCTTAGATTGCCTTTTGGCCTAGCAATCAGTAGTGAAGTTTTTCAGAAACGACTGCAGAGCTCTCTAAATGGTTTTCCAGGAATAATTTGCATTGCTGATGACATTTTGGTATATGGAATGGGTAATTCTCTAGAAGCAGCACAGTTAGATCATGATGAAAATTTAAGAAATTTAATGGAAAGATGTCGTAAGCATGGTATCCTTCTTAACAGAGAAAAGGCTGAAATACGAAAGAGTGAGATAACATATCTTAGACATGTAATAACTAATGAAGGCCTTAAGCCAGATCCCAGTAAAATTGAAGCAATTGTATCGATGAAAGCTCCAACTAATGTCACTTGAGATTCAACGCTGTAGTGGAATGATAAACTATTTGTCAAAATTCATGCCTAGACTCTCTGACCTGATGGTGCCCATATGACAACTTTTACGTAAAGACAAAGAATGGTGTTGGGGTGATGAACAGGCTGGAGCTTTTGAGAAAATTAAGTGTTGCATCACTGAAGACTCCAATTCTTGCTTATTATGATCAAAATAAACAGTTAGTTATACAGTGTGATGCTAGCAAATGTGGACTTGGTGCATGTGGCAGAGTGTTTCGCTCAAAGTCACCAGAGGCTGTTAGATGCCTTATTAAGTAATTTAGTAACTTAACTGTCATTTATCTAACTAAAGAAATAATTCCCACTTCTTGACTTTTGCAGATTATGATTATTTGCAATTTATATTTTAGCTTATAGCTAATTTTAAATATACCTTACTTACTCTTCTTGTACGTGTAGAAGTATAGTCCCGATATAAAGGCTGCTCCTAGTTTCCGTCTCCTACGAGCGAAGAACGTTCTGGAGATTGTTTACCAGTAACCTAGCTTTTCATTATTATTCTCGTCTTATTTTATTTGCTTCCACTTGTTGCACCTAAAAATACTGTCTCTCCCTTGCATCTCTGCTATAATTGACTGCCAGGGACCACCACTAAAATAGTCCTTAAATGATATCAGAGCCAGTTACTGCTCTAGAAAATGTATCCTACAGATGAACTCACCAGGAGGGACAATGAGGCTTCCTCTATTGGTGCCCAAACTTCCAAGAGGCAACATCTCGCCTGAGCAGTCTAAGTTTATTTCAAACTTTATTTACGTGGCATCTTCACAGGAATTCATCTAGCACAACAAGGTGAGGGATAGTGCATGGTAAAGCTCATGGGTCAAGCAAATTGGTTTTTCGAGAATTAGTTACATTCGTTACTGGCTAAATCTTACGAATTTTTTCTCAGTTTCCATTCCCATACAAACGAAATTTTGTAGATTACCTAACTGGAATCTCACATGCCAAAGATAATTCCTCAACCTGGAAATTACAGCTGATATACATTGCTAAGAAGTTTCTTTTCATTGAATGTGATAAACAAAAATCTCATCCTCTGAAGACTGGTTATGAGCCCTTAAAAATCTATCCCTTTTCCTAATAAATTCTAATTTCATTTCACCTCTTTCTATCATCGTAAATAAAGTGTTTTACGTCAAAAACTCGTTAATAAAGCTATTTGCTATATAAATTGCAAATAATTCTTCATTTAGCTAAAGTGTTTTATGCTATAAACTGCAAATAAATAAAAGGTAATTTTACCCTGTTGGCTTTGCAAATATATCTTGTTAACCACAATTTTATGAATGCATACTGCATTTATCTTGCTAATTCTTCATATGTTGGGGATAAAGTGTTTTGAGTTATAAGTTGCAAATACTTCAAAAGGTGGTTTTGCACCCTTTTTTTTATTGCAAACAGTTCTTGATAACCAAAAGTGAATGAATACTGTATTTATCTCGTAGATTCTTCCTTTATCCTAAATAGAGTGTTTTACAATATTAATTGTAAATCAGTAATAAGCATTGCAACTTTTGTGGTTGCCCACAATTTAAGGAATACATACTGTACAGTATTTGTCTTGCTTATTCTTCATTTATTGTGAATAAATTGTTTTCCTTTAAAACCAGCAAAGAATTAATGGTTTTGTATGCTCTTATGGTAGCATAAATATTTCTGGTTAGCTGTGAATAACCAATATATTTTCATCCAGTAGAATGACATTGGAAACTCATTATATGTGTACTCATGCTTTCAGTTTCCCATTATAAACAGTGTGTCATTTCTGTTTCTGAAATTGCAGTGTCCTCTATTCTACTCTGCCTGTGTGACAGAGGTAATCGTCGAGTTGAGGCCTAAGTCTTGGCATACGTCCATGGTGCCGGGAAACGAAATCGTGCTCACCACCTTTGGGATTCGAGGCAGCATTTCATAAAATGTAATTAGAAAATTCAATTCTTTTAATGTCATTGCATTTCCAAAATTAAAAGAAAGTTGAATTCTGAGTTTCACTTAACCGACTAATGGTAAAAGAGATTTGGTGTTCAAGTACAAATATCTGTCCTGTCTGTTTGTGAGCTCTTAACCGAGCTCGGTACTTTGAGTCCCCTTAGTAAAACAGAATCTTAGCAACACTCAACCATTCTTGCCCCAACAGTGCAGTTCTAATGCAAGGTGGTAGACCGTTGTCTTATGCAAGCAGAGCTCTAACTGACACGGAAACAAGTTATGCTCAGATAGAGAGAGAAATGCTGGCTATTGTGTTTGCTTTAAAGAAATTCCATCAGTTCACTTTTGGACAACATACTTTGGTTATAACTGATCACAAACCACTTCAGAGTATAATCTTGAAACCATTAGATAGAGCACCAAAGAGGCTACAAGGCATGTTATTGACTGCACAACAATACGATATTGAACTTGAGCATACTGCTGGTAAGAACATGCATATAACAGATTTGCTGTCTCGATCATTTCTTAGTGAAACTGAAAATGGTATTGATTTTGAATATGATAATGTTGTATCTTATTTGCCCTTTAGGGAAGACAGGTTAAAGAAAATTCGTGATGCTGTGGCCAGTGATGAAATTTTGCTTGAAGTGACAAATATGATAACAAATGGGTGGCCAGAGTATAAATGTAATGTACCTATAACTGTTTTGCCTTATTATCATATCAGAGATGAACTATCTATACAGAATGGACTTGTATTTAAAGGTGATAGAGTTGTGATTCCTGCCAATTTGAGGAAAGAAATTAAACAGGCTATTCACTCTTGTCACATTGGCATAGAAAGTTGTCTACGAGGGCTCGTGAGTGTGTATATTGGCCAGGTATGAATGGTGATATTAAAGATCATATTTCTCAATGTGAAATCTGTTGCAAATTTCAAAAATCTCAGCAGAAAGAAACTCTTATGCCACATGAAGTGTCTGATAGGCCATGGGAGAAAGTTGGCACAGATATTTTTAAATTGAATTACCAGTTTTATTGTGTAACAGTAGACTATTTCAGTAATTTCTGGGAAATTGATTGGTTAGAAGATATAAAAGCATCTCCTGTTATACGTAAGCTAAAAGCACATTTTGCAAGGTATGGTACTCCTTCCATCTTAGTTAGTGACTGTGGAACTCAATTTACAAGTGATTTATTTCAGAATTTTATAAGAATGTGGGATATAGAACATTGTACGTCAAGCCCTAAACATCCTCAGTCTAATGGACAGGCAGAATCCGCTGTAAAAACTGCAAAGACAATACTCAGAAAAGCCATAGAAAGCAATAATGACCCTTATTTGGCAATATTAGACTACCGTAATTGTCCGTCTCACAGTGATGAATACAGTCCGGCTCAAAAAAGCCTAGGGAGACGCACACGTACTCTTCTCCCAGTTTCTTTAAAGTTGCTGAAACCATCTGAGATCAATGTAGATAAAATTAAGGTTAACAGACATTATAGAAATAGCAGGTCTGCTAAATATTACATTGTGCATGCCAAAGATCTTGATCCTTTACAGGAAGATGATGTTGTGAGAATAAAACCCATTGTAATGGGAAAGAAAGCTTGGGAAAAAGGTATTGTAAAGGAACGCTTAGACGAGAGATCTTATGAAATTTCAACTTATGCTGGTTTATTGAGAAGAAATAGAGTAGACCTTAATAAGTCAAATGAAAGAAATGTTTCGTGTCACAGTAGTGAAGATTCTCGTAATGTAGTACAACGTCAGCAACAGGTTGAAATTCCACAGGATAAACATGTAAACCCAACAAGTGAGAATCTCAGAGTTCAAGAGTGTTTCACTCCTCAAAAGGAGAATCACAAGAAGTACAAGGGATATTTTACCCTCTAAATATAATGATTTTGTTGTTTACAAAGAGTGATTTATTTTTCGTTTTCAAGATGATAACTTATTTTTTTCTTCATAAAAAGAGGGATGTTACAATATTTGATATAATTGTTATTTTGTTAATGAACGCATCCATGTTTTGTTTACATAGAAAGTAATAAAGATGCCCACTAGGTGGCCAGACAAGAACTGATCAAAATGCCCTTTCAGTCTCCTATATTATTGTGCCTCATTCATCTATAAATATCTCCAAATTTAAGGAGCATCAAGCAAACACTTTATTTACGATGATAGAAAAGGGTGAAATGAAATTAGAATTTATTAGGAGAAGGGATAGATTTTTACGGGCTCATAACCAGCCTTCAGAGGATGAGATTTTCGTTTATCACATTCAGTGAAAAGAAACTTCTTAGCAATGTATATCAGCTGTAATTTCCAGGTTAAGGAATTAACTTTGGCAAGTGAGATTCCAATTAGGTAATCTACAAAAATTCGTTTGTATGGGAATGGAATCTGAGAAAAAATTTGTAGGATTTAGCTAGTAACGAATGTAACTAATTCTCGAAAAACCAACGTGCTTGACCCACGAGGTTTACCATACACTATCCCTCACCTTGTTTGTGCCAGATGAATTCCTGTGAAGATGCCACGTAACTAAGGTTTGAAATAAATTTGACTGCTGAGGCGAGATGCTGCCTCTGGGATGTTTGGCCGCCAAATGAGGACGCTTCAATGTCCCTCCTGGTGACGTCATCTGTAGGATATATTTCTAGAGCAGTAACTGGCTCTTATATCATTTAAGGACTACTTTAGTGGTGGTCCCTGGCAGGCAATTATAGCAGAGCTGAAAGGGAGAGACAGTATTTTAGGTGCAACAAGTGGAAACAAATAAAATAAAACGAGAATAATAATGGAAAGTTAGGTTACTGGTAAACAATCTCTAGAACATTCTTTGCCTTGTAGGAGACGGAATTTAAGTACTCAAATAATAAAGAAGCTACTGAAATATATCTAGACAGGCTAATGACATAACAGCATGGTCAAATTTATAACAAAATTATCAGAAAGAACAATTTTTATAATAATTTATTTGCAAGAGCTATTTTATCATAAGAAAATTGTAAAGAAACCGTATCTGATAGGCTCACTGAAAAGACGGAAGGTAGGAGCAGCCTTTATATTGGGACTATACTTCTACATGTACAAGAATAGTAAATAAGGTATATTTAAAATTAGCTATAAGTTAAAATATAAATTTCAAATAATCATAATCTTCAAAAGTCAAGAAGTGGGCATTATCTTTTTAGTTAGAAAAATGACAGTCAAGTTACTAAATTAACTAATAAGGCATCTAACAGCCTCTGGTGACTTTGAGCAAAACACTCTGTCACAAAGGCCCTTTCTAGAGAATATTGATTTAGCAAAATTCTACTACACAAGGCAAAAAAAGAACAGAGGAAGTTATGGTGACTTCAGTGTTATTATGAGGGATGAGATATCCTTCTCATGGAAAAGAACAAATGAACAATAATAACTGGATCTACCACTGGAACATATCATACTATTAGGAAAAGTGAACAAGTCTTATAACAAAACATTAAATGACATGCAAAACATAAAAAAAATTATATCAAATTCAAATTTCAAGAAAATTAAATTGCAATTAGATATCAGTGAATATCAATATTTAACTTTAAGAATGCTTCACATGAAATAAAACAATAAAATAATATACAAAAAAATTACATTATATGCAAATGGAAAACTTGAACCAAGGCGTCATTAACATTGGCGACTGGATTTAAAACAGTTTCAGCTATTCAACACTACACTAAAATGTTTCCGCCATGTTCTGGCTTTCAGAGTCCCACAAAGGGAAATATAAAACTACGATCAAAGAAATATTCTTCATCTATTTTGTCTTCCATTAGGAATTACGTTTGTACGCTAATATAAACAAGTACAGTACAGTATTAAAGACATAAAAGATAAACATACAAAATAAACAACACATTAGAGAAGTAATCTTTACCGAGTAGTCAAATTGAGGCTAACAGCACCAGCTTCCTCATTTGAGGGTAACGACCGTCGACTTAGAAGATCAGGAAGGTCATTGTCCTTGCCATGAACATGTTGGGCAGTGAGTTTGAAAAGATTCAGGTAAAGTGCCCACCTTTTCAGGCTAGGATTTAGCTTGTCTGCAGTCTGTAAATATAGGAGAGGTCGGTGGTCGGTTCTCAGTGTAAAATGTTGGCCATACAGATGGACTTCAAATTTTTTTATGGCCCAATATGCAGCTAGTGGAGCACTTTCGCTCTGCAGGGCGAAGCCTGCAGCTTGCATATCGCACTGGAGCTACTTCCGCTGAGTTGTCTGATCGGCCTTGCTAGAGCACGGCACCCAGGCCTTCGTCTGAGGCGTCGGTCTGCAAGATAAATGGAAAATCAGGGTTTACCAGTTGTAATACTGACTCACCAGCCAATGCTTCTCGGAGCTTGAAAAATGCTCTCTCTGCTTTATCTGTCCATTGGACAGGGGAGGTTTTACCTTGCTTTGAGGAAGTCATTTGCTGCAACGGGGCAGCGATAGTATTAAAGTGTGGAATGAACCATTGGTAGTAGCCGACACTACCCAGGAATGATATCAGTTGAGTGACAGTAGCAGGCTTCTCCATATCCTTAATAGCTTGTACCCTGTCATGTAGAGGGGACATAACTCCTTCTCCGACCACGTGACCGAGATACTGCAATTGTGTGAAACCAATCTCACATTTGGAAGGCTTTAAATGAAGTCCATGCTGGTTCAAACGAGTGAGAACTCTGCAGAGAGTCTCGAGGTGTGATGACCAATCCTGAGAATGCACCAGGATGTCGTCTATAAAGCATGAAACATTGTCGAGATCCTGTAGTACTATTCTCATGAGTCTGCTGAAGCAGCCAGGGGGCATTTACCATACCAAAAGGCATGACCCTGAACTGGTATTGACCATATCTTGTGGAAAAGGCTGTTAGAGGCTTGGTAGTCTCGCTCAACGGGACTTGCCAAAATCCACTGGCCAGATCCAACTTGGACAGGTAACGGGCTTTGGAGAGCAACGAGAAAATATGCTCGGTGTCAGCAATGGGCTCTCCATCAAAGATGGTACGGGAGTTAAGCTTACGACAGTCAAGGCAGAACCTTTGACTACTATCTCGCTTACGCACTGCCAGTAATGGCGAACACCAAGGCGAAATGCTCTTTTCAACTATTCCGAGGAGGACCCAAGTGTCAAGATCTTCCTTCAGCCGTACGAACAGCTGGTGGGGAAGACCATAGGAATGCCGAAATGGCTCTGGGTCAGTCAATCTGACATGATGCTCAAGTGTAGCGGTAATGCCTGGGAGGTTGTTGAAGACGTTCTCATAGTCCTCTAATATCTTATTCAGCTGTTCCCGTTGACTCGGTTGCAGTCTGGAGTTAATAATGCAATTAATCACACTTTCCCTTCGGTGTGTGGGAATGGCAGGATCCTTACCATCATCAAAAGCTAAGCTTATGTCTTCAATTGCGAGGGCGGTGGCTGCGGCTAGAGGGGCTTCTTCCGAAAAACTCCACTCCCATAAGTCTGTCACCACTGCAAGGGTGGAGTATTCCAATATAGGAGGTAAGGGGTGGCTATAATGGAGCACCTGTGTTGCTGCAGCCTCGGAGGTTCTGTTGATGCTGAATGCATCTATAGGGGTTGCTGAGAATGCCAGCGCGGGCTCGCTGTGGGCCACCGGGTCCTCACAATAAAGAATCAGCTGGATAATGTGGTATTTCCGGTTATTGCCATCAGCATTTAGCACATAATTGTCAGGGGTCACCCGGTATACCAGAGTGTACGGTCCTTTCCAGCGTAGCATTAGCTTGCGGGTATCTGTTGGAAGAAGTAACAGAGCTCTATCTCTGGGTGTCAGGGCACGAAACCGGGCACGCTTGTCAAAGAGGAGCTTGGCAGTCTGCTGATGACCCTTAATGGCTAATTGTGCAGTTTTCCAAGCCTTTTTGAAGTGTGACGAAAACTTCAAAATAAACCCATGGACGTCCCTATCGTCATCTTCGATGGTAGGTGAATCCCAACATTCTGCCAAGAATTCTACTGGGCCTCTGACCTTATGACCATGAATCAGCTCGAGAGGCGAGTATCCAGTAGTGTCGTGGGGCGTGTCTCTGAAGGAGAAAAGTGCAGCAGGGATGTACTTGTCCCACTGCCTAGGTATATCTATCACTAGCTTGCGCAGACATCGCTTCAACGCCCCGTTATAGCGTTCACAAGCTCCATTTGATTGGGCATGATAGACACTCGTACAAATATGCTTCATTTCTAAAAGGTTACAGAAAGCCTCAAAGTGCCTACTTGTAAACTGACTTCCATTGTCAGAAGTGACCTGCTCAGGAAAGCCAACCCTAGAGCAGATTTCAAATAGGGCATGAGCGACTGCTCCAGTCGTGATAGAAGACAGTGGCACTGTATCTGGGTACCTTGTTGTCAGGTCAACATATACCAGGAGGAACTGTTTCCCCGTGGACGAAGCTGGATTAATAGGACCTAATATGTCAATAGCGACCTTGGAAAATGGCTCCATTGAGAGCTTAGTTAGCCCCATGGGAACTTTCGGTACTGGTGCCGTAGAGGTGGATTGACAGACAGGGCAGGAGCCTACATATCTGTCTACCTCGGCGTACATGTTTGGCCATGCAAAAGCCTTCTAAAGGATATGCCGAGTTTTTGCTTTGCCTCTGTGTCCACTCAGAGGTAAATGGTGTGCCACATACATAGCCTGGTGGCACAACAAAGCGGGCACCACCAACTGTTTAAAGGTGTGGCCATCTTTAGTCACATGCCTACAAAGTACTCCATCTTCAAGGGCGTAAGTGAACTGGCCTCCTCCTCTCACCATGAAGGTCCTTCCCTCAGTGGACTGCTGCATCCAGCGTTTGAGGCTGGGACAGTCTTGCTGCAATTTGGTAAAGTCTGGACGGGACTTCAATGGCTCTAGAGGTGCATCATCTGGTAAAGGAGGGGGAAACTCTCCGTGTTCCACATTACTTGTACTAACTGCAGCAGACTCAATGGAGTCAGTCGGAGAATCGTCCAAATTCTTGGCATCGAGGCTGGGAGTTGCTGCTGTAATAGCTTCATGTGACTTCCCCCGAGGGAAGTTATAATGAGAAAAGTCCTTATGGTAGAGGTCGGCCTGAAAAATAGGAACTAGGTTCAGTGCACGACCCAGCAAGACAGGGTACATAAGCCCAATCATTGCCACAGCTGAGGGTTTGCCCTTGTAGTATTTGCAATCCAGGTTAATGACACAGCAGCTTCGTATTTGGGGTGTTCCTTCAGCAACCTGCACACGAACAACTTTGCCAGTAAAATCTTCATCCCTGACGAATCTCTCGTCAACAACTATGCCATTGGCCCCTGTGTCGAGGGCTATCTCAACTTCCACACCATTTATAGTTCCTAGACATTTTGGGATCACCTCCGGATTACCACATTTGGTGAATTCCACATTGGCAAGTTTGTACGTAGGTTCCTCGGCGTTATCCTCAGTATCCTCTGTCCTTGTTTCTACAGCATGGGCCAAGTGCGTGGCTGGACGGCTATGTGGGCCGCTGCTGTGTGAAGGAGCGTGGTGGCTCATAGAATTTGGCTGAAAACCCTGGGAAGGAGGAGCAGAGTAATGGCCTTTGCCTCTGAACTGCTGAGGCTTAGGTCTTACTGAGTTATCCTTCTTGAGTGTGGGTGCATGGCCGTAATAAGGCTTAGGAGTATAAGGAGGATGTGATGGACAATGTGAGTTCTGCGAGGGGCCCTTGTGCTTCCCGTTACTATGATCTCCTTTCCGGTGAGAATCATGGCTTGCTGCGGGGGAGATACAACTCTGAGGACGAACCTTGGAATCGGTCCTTTTTGCCCTCATAACATCACAGAGACATACTCCTGGCTGGTTGTGCTGGAAGTACTCATCTACAGCGGCTAAACTTTTCTCGTAGTTAATCTTATCCTTAAGCTGAGTCCTTACATAGCAACAACATCTGGAGGAAGTTCATCGGCAATTGCATCAAACATCAAGAATAATATACAACTTCTCACGAGGACACTTTGCAACTCATAACCAATCATTAAAGAGTTGAGCCTTGCATTTGCCAATGGTACTACAGTTCTCCTCCTTCAATGGGAAAGCAGAAATATACCTAGCACAACACTCAGCTGGTGAAAGGTTCTGTGAGGCCAGGAGTGTGCTTTTAACTTTCTCATAGTCCCTCAGTTGCATTTGGTCGAGCTCATTAACCAGGGCGAGCAGACGGGGTGGCATGGAGGCTAGCAGCCAACGACCCTTCTCAGCCTCTGTGCCTTCAATAACTGCCGCAAGACTTTCGAAAGAGCGGATGTAAGTATCAAGCGGTTGCCTGCCGTCATCTTCGTATTTTTGTATTGGGGAGGGCCTCTCACGAGGCTGGTCTCCATTTCCAGTTGAAGGACCACTGTCTGGGAATCCCGCTCGAAGCCGAGTAAGCGCAAGCTCATGTTCACATTGTGCTTGTGCTTTGTCACTTGCTCTCTTCTCCAGATTATCTCGGCGTTCAACTATCTTCTCATGAGCCCATTCGAAGAGCTTCTGTCTTGGGGAAAAACCGCATCTCTGAAGCATAGCAATCATTATGTCCAGGTACCGCTCCTCATCGAATGTTTCAATGGTTTCCATTTTTGTTTCCTGTGACTGCCTGGTTTCCATGGTGGTTTCCTAAACAGTTAATAACGAAGTGCAAAAAAGAATCACAAAAAAACAAATCTCTACAATAGTAGAAAAAAAATTAAAGAACCAAACAACTCCAAGGTGAGAAAAAAATTCAACATCACAATTCAAACTTAAACGTAAAATTGATCTCAAAACCTCACCATAAAAGTGACTCAAAATACAATCAAGTGCAACAGCAGCAAAATGTTGCAAAACAGTGCATGAAACACTGGTAATACAGGATGGCAGTCATGCCTGCTTAACAGCAATATGCGGCAGTACCTGCAGTTATGGTGCAAATGAAAGGAATGAGCAACACAATCAAGTGCAACAACAGCAAAATGTTGCAAAATAGTGCATGAAACACTGGTAATGCAGAATGGCAGTCGTGCCTGCATAACAGCAATATGCAGCAGTACCTGTGGTTATGGTGCAAATGAAAGGAATGAGCAACACAATCAAGTGCAACAGCAGCAAAATGTTGCAAACAGTGCATGAAACACTGGTAGTACAGGATGGCAGTCGTGCCTGCTTAACAGCAATATGTGGCAGTGCCTGCGGTTATGGTGCAAATGAAAGGAATAAGCAACAACGAATTTTACCGACTAGCACCCAGTGCCAGAGAATACAAACAAGTATAGTATAGTGGTCGTGCCTGTGTATGAGCGCGTATATGGCAGTACCCACAAATAAAACGTCGTAAGTAAAATTCTGGACTGTTGCCAAAAAGGGCACAGATCCTATGCAAAATACACCAAAGATAAGCTAAGGGCTTACTAGGCAGCCAGATTACACATGTCTACTAGTAATGACAAAATTTATTTTCAAGTGACAACTCAGACACATGAAGGGCTTAGCCTAGGCTCGATAAATGACAACAAAGTTTTTCTTCCCAATCTATGAGCAGTCAATGCTTGAATATAAAACACAATTATAAGCAAAAATACTGAATATGCTTCCTCCCAATTCATAAATCCCAAGGAAATATAAACAATTCTTAACAAGTATCACCCTTTAACGGATATATAAAACACGAATGCTTTAAAACTCAATCTTATCATGCAAGTAAATGAAAATTTAGATAATACCTCTTCTCGTCATGCAAAATTTCTTAAGTCTGTTACCATAATTAATTTTGAAAAAATTAAAAAAAAAATTCTGATCCGCAATGTCTCTAGCGATAGAATTTTTTGTGTGCGGCCTAAGATTCATTCATTTCAATAATCGAGCCAATGGTAATCGGGTTTCATGTGCAATGTTAAAAAGCAAAATAAAAATAAAATTATCAAAATCAGTCTGTCTGTTCGGATCCCTGTTCAGGCGCCAATATATTGTTGGGGGAATAGAGACTTGCTAAGATTCTGTTTTTCTAAGGGGACTCAAAGTACTGTGCTCGGTTAAGAGCTCACAAAGAGACAGGACAGATATTTGTACTTGAACACCCCACCCGTATACCACTACTCGTTTAAGTGAAACTCAGAATTAAATTTTTTTAATTTTGGAAATGCAATGACATTAAAAGAATTGAATTAAATTTTCTAATTAAATTTTATGAAATATTGCCTCAAATCCCGGAGGTGGTGAGCACGATTTCGTTTTCCGGCACAACGGACGTATGCCAAGACTGTGGCCTCAACTCGACGATTACCTCTGTCACACAGGCAGAGTAGAATAGAGGACACTGCAATTGCAGAAGCAGAAATGACACACTGTTAATGATGGGAAACTGAAAGCATGAACACACGTATAATGAGTTTCCAATATTATTTTACTGGATGAAAATATATTGGTTATTCACAGCTAACCAGAAATATTTATGTTACCATAAGAGCATACAAAACCATTAATTCTTTGCTGGTATTAAAGAAAAACAATTTATTCACAATAAATGAAGAATAAGCAAGACAAATACAGTACTGTATGTATTCCTTAAATTGTTGGCAACCACAACAGTTACAATGCTTATTAATGATTTGCAATTAATATGGTAAAACACCCTATTTACGATAAAGGAAGAATCTACGAGATAAATACAGTATTCATTCACTTTTGGTTATCAAGAACTGTTTGCAATGAAAAAAGGGGGTTCAAAACCACCTTTTGAAGTATTTGCAACTTAAAACTCAAAACACTTTATCCCCAACATATGAAGAATTAGCAAGATAAATACTGTATGCGTTCATTAGATTGTGGTTAACAGGAAATATTTGCTAAGCCAACAGGGTAAAATTACCTTTTAATTATTTGCAGTTTAACACATTAGTTAAATGATTAATTACTTGCAATTTATATAGCAAATAGCTTTATTCACGAGTTTTTGACGTAAAACACTTTATTTACGATGATGGAAAAAGGAGAAATGAATTTAGAATTTGTTAGGAGAAGGGATAGATTTTTACGGGCTCATAACCAGTCTTCAGAGGATGAGATTTTCGTTTATCACATTCAGTGAAAAGAAACTTCTTAGCAATGTATATCAGCTGTAATTTCCAGGTTAAGGAATTAACTTTGGCAAGTGAGTTTCCAGTTAGGTAATCTACAAAAATTCGTTTGTATGGGAATGGAATGTGAGAAATAATTCGTAGGATTTAGCCAGTAACAAATGTAACTAATTCTCGAAAAACCAATTTGCTTGACCCATGAGCTTTACCATACACTGTCCCTCACCTTAATTGTGCCAGATGAATTCCTGTGAAGATGCCACGTAAATAAGGTTTGAAATAAACTTGACTGCTGAGGCGAGATGCTGCCTCTGGGATGTTTGGCCGCCAAATGAGGACGCTTCAATGTCCCTCCTGGTGACGTCATCTGTAGGATATATTTCTAGAGCAGTAACTGGCTCTTATATCATTTAAGGACTACTTTAGTGGTGGTCCCTGGCAGGCAATTATAGCATAGGTGCAAGGGAGAGACAGTATTTTAGGTGCAACAAGTGGAAGCAAATAAAATAAAACGAGAATAATAATGGAAAGTTAGGTTACTGGTAAACAATCTCTAAAACGTTCTTTGCGTTGTAGGAAACGGAATTTAAGTACTCAAATAATAAAGAAGCTACTGAAATATATCTAGACAGGCTAACGATATAACAGCAAGGTCAAATTTATAACAAAATTATCAGCAAGAACAATTATTATAATAATTTATTAGCAAGAGCTATTTCATCACAAGAAAATTGTAAAGAAACCGTATCTGATAGGCTCACTGAAAAGACGGAAGGTAGGAGCAGCCTTTATATTGGGACTATGCTTCTACACGTACAAGAATAGTAAAATTAGCTATAAGCTAAAATATAAATTGCAAATAATCATAATCTGCAATAGTCAAGAAGTGGGAATTATTTTTTTAGTTAGAAAAATGACAGTCAAGTTACTAAATTAACTAATAAGGCATCTAACAGCCTCTGGTAACTTTGCGTAAAACACTTTGTCACAGTTAGCAAGGGCATGCACGCAGGGTAATGATTACATCTGCCAAAACAAGTTCCTTGCAAGAGGGCAACCATCCTAGCCCTTGATAGAAAAGGGAGTTCGTGACGTAAAACAGGAATTCTGACGTGCAATGTTAACAACTGAGTTTATACTTCTCTATTACCTATATGACTTTTCTCATAAAACTTATAGCCTATCTTGGTTCCTTGGTGGGTTATATCCAACAGTTATATTAATGCTCTCTGACACAGTATTTATGCGAGCAACAAGAAATTCCTTGAACTCAATTTTTATAGCAAAGTTATTTCTTCGACCTGAAATCTTTCACTTATGAGCATCGCTATCCCTCCATCAGTTCTCTCATATCTTTCAAACCTTAATATTTTAAAGCCCTTAGCAAAAACTGTGACACTGTTTATGTCCTCACTTAACATAGTCTCTGTAACCGCTACTATATCTGCCTTACTGTTGCGAATCCAATCCTTTAAGTCTACTGCCTTACCAACTACCCCATCAGGTTACATCCCCTGATCTTCTATCATTATATTTTTTTCATGTCCTCTTGGTTGAAAGAGCTTTGAAACAGAAAATTTTCTTTTCTTCTTCATATCTTCCCTCGTTTAACAATCTAGCTTCTTGCAACAAGGTTTTGATCCTTTCCATCTCTTCCTGGGTTCTGCTTGGTCTAATGAATGCTGCTCCGAATTCTTGAAGCCTATTAGGATTTTTCTCATCAAAATTTCTTTACATGTGTCTCCTCTCACAAAGGTACTTTCATTGGTCTTGCCTTTCCCACCCTAGATTATTTACCAAGTTGGTGAATGCTTACAATATTTTCCATATCACATAATAGTCCAAGCTTCCTTATCAAGTCTAAAATCCGAGCTTTATTTTGTTCAAGTCTCCTCTGCCACGTTGACTCCTAGGATTCCCTTATCCCTGAGATTACTACTGTCTTCTCTTTATCAAGTGCCTGTTTATTCAGTGGATTAGCCCTGTCCATCACAACTTCTTTAATTTTTTTCTATCTCTGTTTGTTTATAGTCAGCTGTTTGTACATTTTCCAATGCCACCACCCTCATAACCTCTTTTACTGCCACATTCCCCTTTACCGCATCTGCAACGGAAGTTTTTATGGCATCATGTTCCATATTCAGCTCCTGATACTCTTTTCTAATCTGTTTACTGTTTTCCTTTATCTGGACATTCGAAGCTGCAATCTCGTTTCTCTCAGATGAGAGCGGGGAACTAATATTTTATTCAATCAGGTTGTAATTTAGCTGTTTGTTGCATCTTCTTGTTTAGAAATTATGGTTTCTAGTTCATTCTTTTCCCCTTCCAGCTTCGTTATTCGTTTTTCTAGTTCTTTTCTCTCTTGACCTTATGCCTTATTTGCTTTTCTCTATCCATATTCTGAAGTTTATCGTCCAAGTTTATTGCAAGGGTCTCAAGGTTTAGGACTTTTCTTTTCAGGCTTGTAAGAGCTAACCCCCCTCCTACAACTCCCTGAAATCCTCTACCACCCCTGGCCTGACCATTGGATTTGGGGGGGTTAAAGACAGAGATGGTTTCATTTTGATGCTTTGCCTTTCACAGAATATATAGAGAAAAAGAAAGAGCTGAAAAAAGTTATTAGTTAACTTCACACAGAATTGCAATATCTTCATATGACTACTAATTTAGTTACTTAGTTCATCTCTTTTCCGGTAACACACATCCTAACTTAAAATATGACTTAGATATTTAGAGAAGAAAAAAATACAAAACAAAACCCCACATGACGGGAAATTCGAATATGCAACAGAGGAGACAAACAGTTGATGCTCTGATTACCTTTTTCTGCTATATTTTCTTCTTAACTGCTAAGCCAGTCTTTTCAGAAGAAAAAGATTAGCCAATTTTTAACCAGGATATGCTATCACAGAATTATAATTTAAATTTAACTCCATTTAAGAAAAAACAAAAGTTTAATAAAAGAGAACATATAACAACTTGAATCTCAAGATAATCTATATGGGAAGGATACTGATTTCAGCAAGATATGGAACCACAGGATCAGGCAATATGGCTGTAAGAGCTCTCCCTGATTTACACAAAAAATTTGGTAATGTGATGGCTCGCTACTGACAACTCTTCAAAAGTGCAAAGTTGTCATCATAATTGAATTTCTCCATGAGACATTTGAAGAGGAAGGGGCTGAGACTTCCACCTTGGGGGGTCCCATTTTCATGGACTTTATAGGCTGAATAATGCCCTTGAACTTTGACTCAAACACTACTGTTTTGTAGACTCAGCTTGATCCAGGAGAGAATGATTCCTCTGATCTGCTTAGTGACCAGAGCAGAGAGTATTGCCAGCACATTGGCAAGTTCAAAAGCCTTCTCTAGATCAATAAAAACGATGAGTCCACGACGATCATTGATGAATGATAGCATGGAAGCTATGCATTCTGAGGTGCCTAGGCCTGGCTGGTAGGCAAACATATTTTCGTGGAAGGGTGGGCGCTTCCAACAAAGTTTGTTAAGCACCATCTTTTCTGCCGTCTTGCTCAGGCAGCTTAAGAGGGAGATAGGGCATGGGTTATCCTGATCTTTTGGCTTAGGAATGGGCTGAATATCTCCCCTTGTTCCATGAAGCTGCTCTTACTCTCTGAGTATATGTCTTGTTAATCAGAGAGAGTAGAGCAAGCTTCCCTTGGGGCCCCATATCCTGAATTATCGAGTATGTAATTCTGTCCACACCTACAGCTGTGTTCTTGGAGCTCTTGCTCACTTACTGCAACTTAGTAAGAGTGATGGGGGCATCTGCTGGAGTCCCAGTGGGTGATGGTTATAGGAGATCTTTCTTTAGCAAAAGAGTTAATATTCCTCCACATTTGGCCCACAGAGGTGTGAGCATCTAGGGTGGAACACCACACAAGCCATTTTTTCCTCTTAATTTCTCGTGTCTCTTCATGAACATGTTCTTTGACTACCTGGACAGTGCAGTAGGAATCTTCAGTGCAACAGTTCCTGTGCATTTTTCGAACAATTTTGAGCCGATGATTGAGTTCTTTGACTCTATCATGGTAGTACCACCTGTCACGATGATTAGTGCTATGTGGTGTGCAGAGAGGGATAGAGGAGTCAGCTGTGTCTTAAAAGGAATTAACTTACTCAGCCTCAGCTTGGTCAATATCTCCAAGTGGTGTATAAGCTGAGTATAAATTGCTGAGGTGCTCCTGGAATTGACCCTGGTCGGCCCTCTTGAAATTCCATTGAGGAGGAGGAACAGGGATTTGGAAAATTTCAGGAATTGGCAGCTTAAGGTGGATCCCATGATGGCCACTCATGACCAGGGGGTGAACTCTCCAAGTGGCGTCTTGTTTTAGGGAGTTGGATTTGAAGGTGAGATCCAGTATTCCACCTCTGTCATGAGTTGGCTCTTGGTTGTTGAGCAAGGTGATGTCTTCTTGGTTGTCCAGCAGACTCATGATGTGTTTGCCTGCCACACAGGGGTGCTCATACCTGAATCTTGGATGGTGTGCATTAAAGTCGCCTCCTATTACCAAGTCACGATGGCTGGCGCACCCAAAAGAGGCCAGACAGGTCTAAGTCACTATTGTGCTTGTCTATAGATGTTGTAAAGATCTATGCAGCTGCCCTGTAGTTTAATGTTGACAGCCAGGACATGGACACTTTTGTCGCAAGAGACAGGTTGGGTGATTTCTTTGGCCAGTAAGTTTTTCCTGAAAAAGGTGGTGCTGCCTTTATTCTCCTCTGGAGTCCAGTGCTGGTAGAATCCCTGGTATCTGGAGACTTTAGGAGTTTTTTGAGCCATACACTAGGTTTCTTGAACCATGATGACATCGATATTGTCAGTCTGGCAATGCCTTCCAAGTATTGGATTTTTTGTCTCAAACCCTGGGCATTCCAGTGAAGGATCCCAAGATTAGACTTCATGAAGATTTAAAAGGTGGAGGTCGAGGGAGCGGTGGCCTGTTGAGGCTGGCGGTGGTTCCTAGAGACAAGGGCTTGGGCAACAATGCTATGAGCAATTTCAGCGACTTGACTGAAGGCGTCTCTGGGAGAGATGTTGGCAGTGAAGAGACGAACGGTTGCTTGTATAGCCAGAGTAATGAGGTTGGTGATGTCTTCCACCATGAAGAGAGGCTGAGGATTGGGAATGGGTTGGGATGAGGAGGCAAAGGAAGGTGTTTGAAGAGGCTGTTGAGAATAAGTGGTAGTGCGAGTGTAAAATCTGGGGTCCCGGGACCTGGTGTGGTTAGGAGATCTTTAAGTGTTGCAAGAGGTGGTGTTATGTGTCTGAGTATTGTGTGGGGTGGTGATGTTAGAGTAGGTGTTGTATGGGGTGTCAGTGGGAGTGTGACTGTTGTGTGAGGAGGTGGTTGGAGTTGGTGTGGGGTAGGAGTGGTAGGGACCAGGTTAGTGTTGTGTGATGGGTGTTGGGTCTGGTTGGGGCAGGAGAGGATCTGTGCCAGGGATTGGAGGTGGAAGGAGGAGCAGGAGTGAAGGTAGAGGTGGTGCGGATGGCGGCAGGAGCAGAGGAAGGGAATCTCTGAGGAATCCTCTACAGCCTCTCAGGACAGCGATTATTCCATGGGTGGTGGTGCCCCCCGGCAGTTAGGGCACTTGGCCACTGTTTCTTCATTGGCCTTGTATTTAGTGAGGCAATGGTCGGTGGCATGCCCCCCACTGCAGATAGCACATCTAAGTGGGAATTGGCAGGTGTTTTGGAGATGGCCAAACCATTGACAGCGGAAACATATCAAGGGTTCAGGGTTATATTCCCTGAGATGAAAATTGCTCCAGATGCCAAGGTTCACTAGGGCAGGAGGTGGACCACAGATGTGGACTAAGACTTACTTTGAGGGACGGTTTGCCCTTCAATCTTGGAGGAGCAGCGTGAGGCACAGTTGATGTATGACTACTTAGTCAATAGATCTGTTGATCAAGCAATGGGGAAGTTAACGAAGATGAACTTCCTTATATTTTGAGCTGGAGTCATCTCGGACAGGTGAGGAGAGTTGAAGTTATGGATCTTCTCTGCAGCTTTGGTGGAGGATGGCAGGATGATAAATTCACCCTGTACATTGAGTTTGATGGTGCAGCCAAACTCAGTGAGCTGGTTTTCCAGCTCTCTTAGGAGAGTGTAGGCCTCTGCAGTGGAGGGGCCTGAACTATGAATTTAGAGATAGGCTCTCTAACGGCGGTGGTTTTTGGGGCTGGGGGGGGGGAACTAGAGCGGCAGAGCTCTCCTGGTTGTTGTCAGAGGCCATCCTTTGCCTCTCCTTTCCTACAATTGTCCACCCCTCCTGGGGGTGGTAGTAAAGTTCCATCCGCCCCTCTAGGGGGTAGCATGAGAGTCGGAGGAGGGCATGACTAGAACCTAGTCATGTAGATCCACAGACTCTCACTGAGCACTATATTTCGTTACTTGCACTAAGCACTTATTAAATTGATTTATATAATAATACAGGCCTTACCCCTATGAAGAGATTATGAATCACACTATTACACAGAGGATACACAAACGGGGGTGAAAGTGCAAAAAATAAAAGAAAAAGAAAAAAGAAAAGAGTGAAAAGGTATTTATCACTTAGGTGAGCACAGAACCTACTGTATATCTGACTTGGTTAGCTCAGAAAAAAAATCTGAAATGGAATTTATTGCTTAGGTAAACACAAATAAAAAACTTTGAAACGGAAGTTTATCACTGAGCGCTTAGATAATAAACACTAAAAACACTTAGCACTGTACACAAAACAGAACCTGGAAAAAAGGAGAGAATTAACATAGTTTTATAACACAAAAATGCACCTGAAAAGAGATGAAAACAAAAATCGCTAAACCTGCTTTCTCTTTTTAACTCTCGCAAACGAGAGAGAAAAAAAACGGGTAAAAATCGTCAGTTTTGATTTATAAAAAAGAGACCTACTATTTGAGTTACGTCGTTTTGAGTTTACGACAAAGGCTGCTAAAAAAAAAAAACAATTGTTCATCCATTTATTTTTCATTTTTATATATTCATTAATTTGTTTTCTCTAGTTTCCTTTACCCTTCCTTCCTGGTGGTTCTCTAGTGATTAAAAGTTGGGCCAGTTAAATAGCCAATCATTTCATAGATGATGATGAAGAGATGTGTACATGTTTAAATGAATATTTCTTAACTGTATTTACCAATGAAAACTTGGACTATATTCCAGAGGTAGAATACATATACACAGACTGTCTCGATAATACACTTAGTACAATAAATATTACGAGGGAGGATGTAATAAAAGAAATAGATAAATTAAAGACTCATATGCTAGAGTATTAAAGAAGTGCAAGGTAGAGCTTAGTAGTCCACTGACTGCACTATTTTATAATTTAATAATATTAGGATTGGTACCCAAGGAGTGGAAATTAGCAGAAGTGGTACCAATATATAAATAAGGAGAATGGGTTAAAAAGAAAATCTATAGACCTGTATTTTTTCTTTTTAAATTCAAAATAATTTTTCAATATAACCAACTGTATATAAAATACATAAATAAATAAATCCATTAACTTGATAAAAAAATAAGATACTAGTGTACTATCTGTTATGTTTATAAGTGTGTTTTATTGCAAATAGTTTTTTCTATAGATTAGGTATTGATTGCTCTTTTACCTTTCCAGACTCACCTGCCTGCCCCTGTCTCGTCAGCAGCTGACATAGCAAGCTGTCTCCTGATAAGCAAGTCTCTCCCTCCCTATGTAAGCACACCACATGAGTACAGTATTCTGTACAGGTACTATATACAGTTTTGTACTATACAGTAATGCAGTACATGTATTGAAGTGTAATATAGTACAGATATTTTTATATATGTGTTGTTTTATTACACTGTACAGTACTTGTATACTGTACAGTACCTGCATATTATGTTAATTTCAAAGTTTATGAATAGTATTAAGATTAGTTTTAGTAATTTCTTAAAAACCATTAGGAACATAGGGTCCCCTTTAAAAAAAGAAAAAAATTACGGGAGTCAGGTTCGAATCTAAGTGAGTTCTGACCTACGTAAAATTTTCGACTTAAGTCGGCTGTCAGGAACGGAACTCTGGCATTATATGAGGACTCCCTGTATACATATATATATATATATATATATATATATATATATATATATATATATATATATATATATATATATATATATATATATATATATATATATATATATATATATATATATATATATATTGTTACAATATTTGATATAATTGTTATTTTGTTAATGAATGCATCCATGTTTTGTTTACATTGAATGTAATAAAGATGCCCACTAGGGGGCAGACAAGAACTGTTCATAATGCTCTTTCAGTCTCCTATATTATTGTGCCTCATTTATCTATAAATATCTCCAAATTTAATGAGCATCAAACATGGTGGCAGCGCTCAATAGACTAAGTATGGTTTGCTGTTCATTTTTAATATAAGGCATTACGTATTATCCAGGATCTTTTTTGATTAAGTAAATAAGACTACCGACCGACATGGCGACAGCTAATCTAGCCCCTCCAGATAAATTCGCATTAAAGAGTGAAAGTGAGCAAGATTGGCAATTTTTTCGTCAAAAATTCGAGCTGTATATACTGGCAGCAGGTTTAAATGATAAGCCAAGTGAAGTGAAGGTAGCATTACTTTTGACCCATGGGGGTGACGAACTGCTTTGAGTGTATAATGCTATAGAGTTTGGTCCCGTTATTGTAGGGGAGAGTGGATCTCGTGATGACCCTAGCAAGGACTTAAGCGTGGTATTACAGAAGCTAGATGAGCATTTTGCCCCTAGGAAGCTAATAATAGCATCAAGATATAGGTTTAGATGCTGTACTCAGAAAGCTGATGAGAACCTGGATGAATTTACTACTAGAATAAAAACTATGGTTAAGGATTGTGATTTTGCAGCAGAAAAAGATGAGGCAATTCGTGATCAAATAGTTTTTGGCTGTAAAGAAGATAAACTCAGAGAGAAATTTCTGAGAGAAGAATGTATTTCATTGATAGATACGCTCAAAATTTGTGAGGCACAGTGAATCTTGTAATACTGATCTTTTTCAGGAATATTCACATGTGTTTGGTAATGAAATTGGTAAGTTACCTGGGGTGGTACATATGACTTTAGACAAAGAAGTCAAGCCATTTGCTATATCTTCATGTAGAGTGCCAATTCAACTTAAAAGGAAGGTAAAATCCAAATTATCTGAGTTAGAGAAACAAAATGTTATTTGTAAAGTAGACGTACCAACTGAATGGGTGAGTCGCATGGTAGTAGCTTCTAAGAAAAATAGTGAAGACATAAGAATTTGCATAGATCCCCAGCAATAAAAATAAAGCCATAATTAGAGAAATGTATCCTTTGCCAATTATCGATGATGTTTTATCTGAATTAGCACAAGCTAAAGTGTTCTCTAAACTAGATTTAAGAAATGGATATTGGCACTGTGTTTTGGATGAAGAGTCAAGTCATTTAACTACCTTTCAAACCCCTTTTGGAAGATATTGGTGGCTTAGACTGCCCTTTGGCCTAGCAATCAGTAGTGAAGTTTTTCAGAAACGACTGCAGAACTCTTTAGATGGTTTGCTAGGAATAATATGCATTGCTGATGACATTTTGGTATATGGAATAGGTAATTCTCTAGAAGAAGCACAGTTAGATCATGATGAAAATTTAAGAAATTTACTGGAAAGATGTCGTAAGCATGGTATCCGTCTTAACAGAGAAAAGGCTGAAATAAGAAAGAGTGAGATAACATTTCTTAGACACGTCATAACTAATGAAGGCCTTAAGCCAGATCCCAGTAAAATTGAAGCAATTGTATCGATGAAAGCTCCAACTAATGTCACTGAGATTCAATGCTTTAGTGGAATGATAAACTATTTGTCAAAATTCATGCCTAGACTCTCTGACCTGATGGCGCCCATACAACAACTTTTACGTAAAGACAAAGAATGGTGTTGGGGTGATGAACAGGCTAGAGCTTTTGAGAAAATTAAGTGTTGCATCACTAAGACTCCAATTCTTGCTTGTTATGATCAAAATAAACAGTTAGTTATACAGTGTGATGCTAGCAAATGTGGACTTGGTGCAGTTCTAATGCAAGATGGTAAACCGTTGTGTTATGCAAGCAGAGCTCTAACTGACACGGAAACAAGGTATGCTCAGATAGAGAAAGAAATGCTGGCTATTGTGTTTGCTCTAAAGAAATTCCACCAGTACACTTTTGGACAACATACTTTGGTTATAACTGATCACAAACCACTTCAGAGTATAATCTTGAAACCATTAGATAGAGCACCAAAGAGGCTACAAGGCATGTTATTGACTGCACAACAATACGATATTGAACTTAAGCATACTGCTGGTAAGAACATGCATATAGCAGATTTGCTGTCTCGATCATTTCTTAGTGAAACTGAAAATGGTAATGATTTTGAATATGTTAATGTTGTATTTTATTTGCCTATTAGGGAAGACAGGTTAAAGAAAATTCGTGATGCTGTGGCCAGTGATGAAATTTTGCTTGAAGTGACAAATATGATAACAAATGGGTGGCCAGAGTATAAATGTAATGTACCTATAACTGTTTTGCCTTATTATCATATTAGAGATGAACTATCTATACAGAATGGACTTGTATTTAAAGGTGATAGAGTTGTGATTCCTGCCAATTTGAGGAAAGAAATTAAACAGGCTATTCACTCTTGTCACAATGGCGTAGAAAGTTGTCTACGAAGGGCTCGTGAGTGTGTATATTGGCCAGGTATGAATGGTGATATTAAAGAACATATTTCTCAATGTGAAATCTGTTGCAAATTTCAAAAATCTCAGCAGAAAGAAACTCTTATGCCACATGAAGTGTCTGATAGGCCATGGGAGAAAGTTGGCACAGATATTTTTGAATTGAGTAATCAGTTTTATCTTGTAACAGTAGACTATTTCAGTAATTTCTGGGAAATTGATAGGTTAGAAGATATAAAAGCATCTACTGTTATACGTAAGCTAAAAGCACATTTTGCAAGGTATGGTACTCCTTCCATCTTAGTTAGTGACTGTTGAACTCAATTTACAAGTGATATATTTCAGAATTTTATAAGAGTGTGGGATATTGAACATTGTACGTCAGGCCCTAAACATCCTCAGTCTAATGGACAGGCAGAATCCGCTGTAAAAACTGCAAAGTCCATACTTAGAAAAGCCATAGAAAGCAATAATGACCCTTATTTGGCAATATTAGACTACCGTAATTGTCCATCTCACAGTGATGAATACAGTCCGGCTCAAAAAAGCCTAGGGAGACGCACACGTACTCTTCTCCCAGTTTCTTCAAAGTTGTTGAAACCATCTGAGATCAATGTAGATAAAATTAAGATTAACAGACATTATAGAAATAGCAGGTCCGCTAAATATTACAATGTGCATGCCAAAGATCTTGATCCTTTACAGGAAGATGATGTTGTGAGAATAAAACCCACTGTAATGGGAAAGAAAGCTTGGGAAAAAGGTATTGTAAAGGAACGTTTAGACGAGAGATCTTATGAAATTTCAACTGATGCTGGTTTATTGAGAAGAAGTAGAGTAGACCTTAATAAGTCAAATGAAAGAAATGTTTCGTATCACAGTAGTAAAGATTCTAGTAATGTAGTACAAAGCCAGCAACAGGTTGAAATTCCACAGGATAAACATGTAAACCCAACAAGTGAGAATCTCAGAGTTCAAGAGTCTTTCACTCCTCAAAAGAGAATCACAAGGAGTACAAGGAACATTTTACCCTCTAAATATAATGATTTTGTTGTTTACAAAGAGTGATTTATTTTTCGTTTTCAAGATGATAACTTATTTTTTTTTCTTCATAAAAAGAGGGATGTTACAATATTTGATATAATTGTTATTTTGTTAATGAACGCATCCATATTTTGTTTACATTGAAAGTAATAAAGATGCCCACTAGGGGGCAGACAAGAACTGTTTATAATGCCCTTTCAGTCTCCTATATTAGTGTGCCTCATTTATCTATAAATATCTCCAAATTTAAGGAGCATCAAACATATATATATATATATATATATATATATATATATATATATATATATATATATATATATATATATATATATATATATATATATATATATATATATATATATATATATATATATATATATATATATATATATGGGGAGGTTGTTGTTAAGTATCTGTTTTACTAAGGAGACTCAAGGTACTGAACTCAGTTAAGAGATCCCAAACATTTAGGGCTAATCTTTATATGCACACCCTTCGATCTCCACTACTCATTTAAATAAAAATCAGAATTCAACTTTATTTCGGAGATGTAATGACACATTAAAAAGAACTGAATTAACTTTTGGAAAACTGAAAGATATTTACAATATAAATTTATAAAATGCTGCCTTGAATCCAGGAGGCGTTGAGCACAATTTCGAATACCAGCATCACAGACAGATACCAAGACTTTGGTCTCAACTCGACGATTACCTCTGTCACACAGGCAGAGTAGAATAGAGGACAGTGAAGTTGCAGAAACAGAAATGACACACCATTAAGAATGGGAAATATGAAGGCAAAAACACACAAATATTGAGTTTCCAATATTATTCTACTGGATGAAGATATATTGGTTAGTCACAGATAACCAGAAATATTTACACTACAATAAGAGCATACAAAATCATTAATTATTTACTGGCATTAGCGTATAACAATTTATTCACAATAAATGAAGAATAAGTGGGACAAACACAGTGTGTATTCCTTAAATTGTGGGTAACCAGAAATGGTTGCACTGCCAATAGGGCAAAATTACCTATTAATTATTTGCAATTTATAGAGTAAAACACTTTATTTATGATACAGGAAGAATCTGCGAAATAAATATGTATTCATTCAATTTTGGTTATCAAGAAAACATTTGCAGTGCCAGAGGGGCAAAACCACCTTTTGAAATATTTGCAACTTATAATGCAGAACACTTTATTCCCAGTAAATGAAGAATCAGGAAGATAAGTACAGTATGTATTCATTAAATTATGGTTAACAAAAAATGTTTGCAATGCTAACAGTTCAAAATTACTTATTAATTATTTGCAATTTATAGCATAAAACACTTTATTTAAATAATTAATTATTTGCAATTTATGAAGAAAAAGCACTTTATTTACGAGTATTGCCATAAAACACTTTATTTACGATGATAAAAAAGGGGTGAAATGAAATTAGAATTCGATAGGATAGATTTTCACATGGTACTGAATAATCTTCTAAGGGTGAAATTTTACTTTGGCACCCGCAATGAAAGAAATTTCTTATCAATGTATATCGGCAGTAATTTCCAGGTCAAAGAACTAAATCTAACAAATGAGATTCCAGTTAGGTATTCTGCAGAAGTGTATTTTGTATGGGAATGGAAATGAGAAAAATATCTTAGGATTTGACTAGTAACAGATTTGACAAGTAACAAATTTAACCACTTTCTCTAATTCCCAATTTGTTTGACCAGCAAGCTTTACCATATACTATCTCTCACCTTGTTTGTGCCAGATGAATTCCTGTGAAGATGCCACATAAAAAAGTTTGAAGTAGGCTGAGGCGAGATCTTGCCTCTGGGATGTTGGGCCACCAAATGAGAGTGGTCAAGCATCACTCTTGGTGACGTCATCATTCGGCCAGCCTGTAGGGTGTATATTCAGAGCTGTAGCTTGTTCCCCAATTTTTTTTTTACTATAGTGGTGGTCCCTGGCTGGTAATTATTGCAGAGATGCAAGGGAGAGACAGTATTTTAGGTGCAACAAGCGGAAGCAAAAAAAAAGAAACGAGAAATATTTATGGGCAAAATAGGTTACTGGCGAAATACCTGCAGAGCGTTCTTTGCGTTGCAGGAGACCAAATTTTAAATATTCATATAGTAAATAGGCTACTGAAATGTATGTAGACAGGCCAATGACATATCAGCAGGGTCAAATTTATTACAAAATTATCAGCACGAGCAAGTTTTATAGAATAACAAAATTTATTAGCAAAAGCAATTTTATCATAAGAAATTGCATAAACAATATATCTAACAGACTCACTTGGATCACGGCATCATACATGAAAAAAAGCAGAAAATAGAGAAAAAGGAGGGAGATTTTTATATTGGGATCATGCTTTCTACACTTACAAGAATGTTAAACGAGATATAATTAAAATTAGCTATAAATTAAAATATAAATTACAATTAATCATAATCTGCAAAATGCAAGGAGTGAGTTTTTTTTTCTGTTAAGTAAGAAAAGAAAAGACAGTGAAAAGTTACAAAAATAACTAATAAGTCATCTATAAAAGACCTCTGGTGACTGAGAGAAAAACACTGTCATAAAAAAACACACACATATATATATATATATATATATATATATATATATATATATATATATATATATTATATATATATATATATATATATATATATATATATATATATATATATATATATATATATATATATATATATATATATATATATATGGTAAAAACATTAAAAACAATAATAATGGCACTGTAGAAACTGGTCAATAAAATAAAAGATACAATTCCAAATAATTCCCTGTCTCTGCCTCTCTCTCCTGCCAATGCCTTGACGTACAACCCCCTCAGCGCTCCTTCATCCATTCCCATCACCACGTCATCTCCAAACCACTCATGGTCACGTTTCTGTCTTGTAAACATATAAAACAAATCATACTGGCCGAAACTCGACCGAAACTAGCAATAACTACACTAACTTACACCACACCCACCTTGATCTCTAGATCAGTCTCTTTATCTTAAAATCTATTACATAATCTCTCATCCATCCTGGCACCTTTCCCTCTAGCTGTGATCGTCAAAGTGGTCCCTTACTATCTTATTCTACCTCGCTTACTTCACTATCCACCACCTGTTGCAGATCCAAAATGTATCTCAGCATTCCATTAACAGAAATATTATTCTGGGAATGCATGTCCGTCAAACTCCCTCTTCTTCACTGAGATGTGCACTTTCCATAGGAAGGCTTCACCCAAACCTCTTCTCCCAGTTGCATAGACATAACCCCTTCCTTCTCCATCCCAACAAATACTCTGATGTCGGTACTCATACTATATTACTGCTCTCTAAGGCACTGTTTTGTCATTTTGACCCAACCTAAGTGACATATTATACCAAAATACTGATTCTGCAGGTGTTGCAGGAACCATTTCTGAGATGGTCTTAATGGTCCAATGGTATCTCTCCACAACCCCATTTCTACTAGGTCGATAAGATTCTCTGAAGAAGGGTTTTATTCTCCATCTAGCCAGCATGTCATTCACAGCCTCTGACCAAAAAGAAGTGCTGTTATCCATCAATGCCTCATCGACTTGACCCCTCTCTAGAAGGCTTTTGTTCAGCATGGTCGCAATCTCCTCCGTAGTCTCTGTCGTCAACCCTTATCAGATTTCAAATCTACCAGGACTGCAATTTACCATAGATAAATATCTTCCTTGCTGATAATGAGTCACATCAATTTCCAACCTTTTCCAATCATTCTTCACTCTAATTTTCCCCATCTTATGCGATCTTGGCACAGGGTCTATAGATTGACACCTAATAAAACTCCTTACCACTTGCTGAACTTCGTGCCTAATCACTGTAAGACCGACGTTTTTAGGAACATGCAACATATTTCAACCTTCTCTTCTTACTTCTTCTTGGGTATCTCATTTTCTTTGCTCTTCTTAGGACATCTGCTTTTTTCTATCCTGATAGCACGAAGACTAAACTCACCTGCAACCTAACTCATCAATCAGTTCCCCCAACATCCCAAGGCAGTGCTATACATAGAATTCTGCAGCTTCCTTTGAAAAAACTGTTCTTAGTAGTCAAAATGGAGTTAACACTGTCCAATACTGTAGCTGAATTAGCCATAATCTCAATATCTCACAAGCCCCACTTTAAAGCCAAATTAACGCCTTTCAACATAGTATCCAGCTCTTATATATTAAGTCAGTGTTTCTCAACCTTTTTTAAATCAGGGTGCACTTGTAGAGTAATTAAAGCTCTGAGGCGCACTTAATATATCAATAAGATAAAATTATCCATAAAATTGTAAAATAAGAAAATTATAAAAAAAGACCCTTAAAATAAGTATTTATATTAAAGACAATACAATATATTTGATCAAGTATGCTTGTGTGAGACCTGTTCTTGATGTGCTTTGGCAATTTTGTGTAATATAAGACTTTATATGTGATAAGCATACTCATTTCCTCATCAATACATCTAATATTTTATCTATTTTTACAAATAATGTTGGTAAATACAGAGAATCTTAATTCCCAGAGGTATGATGCGGAGAACTGCAAATAAAATATTTAGTGCTTTACGAGTTATTGAAAGATATTCCTCTTTGATGGAAATCCAATATTGGTGAATGGGCATCTCCGTATGTCTGATTTTTAAGATGTCACTCGCGGTAGTTAGGTCAAAGGAGTACTGCTGATTCCTGTACTCAAATGTCATTATAGCTGCTGCTCACATGTGTTAGTACGGGTTCTAAGATTTTATAGCAACCATTCACGAGAGAGAGAGAGATACAAAACCAAGAATTGAACATAGTTTACAGGGAGGTGTACACATTGATAAAACATTGCTGCATACTAACACACAACTCACAGTATGGCAGCACAGAGTACATTATATGCAAAAGTAAAGCTCAGAGAAACGCAGAATGCACAAACAGAATTATACAGCAACATACAGAAAATATATGTATAATTCAATATAATTAATGGCCACCAAAGTGAGGATAACGAGCAAGAATAACATCAAGGTTGTCATCATTAAGTAAAAATGAGCAGATCTGTATTAAGTTCTGACCTCGTGGTAAAACATCTCTCACTGTGGGGCACTGAAGACAATAGTGGTCAAGAGTGTTAGCATTAGGACGGTCGCATAATTTACAGGAGGTGTACTGTGGCATATCTAGAGTCTGGGAGACCTGCCATAAAGGCCGATACCCCATTCTGAGCCGAGCACTAACTACATTGTTTTTCCGCACCATTAACCCGCGTCTGCGATACTTGTAGTGACTGTGAAGAAAGTGATCATGGTGCTGTATGGACACACTGTTGGCCCTCTCCGTGTCCCTGCGCTGGACCGTCATGGCAAACCCAGCTGAGTAGATGATGTTACGTAGGCATCAGAGGGAGGGCTCAGCGTCCACAGCATGCCCATCCAGCATACAGGCCACCTTGGCAAGACGATCCGCTGTGACGTTGCCAGTCAGCCCAATGTGGGATGGAGTCCATACAAATGACACAACAAGAGAAGCATCCCGAGCGGCCGCGAGGCGACATAGTATATCTCCCACAGCACGGCCACAGATAGGTCTTGGCGAGGATAGGGCTTGTAGGGCCGATTGGGAGTCACAAATTATTACCCCATTCACTCGTCATCGAACAAGGAGAGTCACGGCATCCAAGATGGCATTCAGTTCACAGTAGGTGGAGCTCGACGAGATGGGTAGTCTACGGCCAATCCCTGAATCAGCCGGCACAGGCGGCTCCATGGTGGGGGAAAACACAGCACATGCCGCCCTCCCACCTGCTTGCACAGAACCATCAACATAGACGTGGTGTGCTGCAGGGACAGACGTGGATACATCAGCGATAGTCTCCAGAGCTAACTGTCTCTGCAAGGGGGGATAGACATCCTTCGAGGTCGGTGTATATGTGATAGCGGGGAGGGGGACACGCCAGGGTGGTAAATCTGGGACAGCCGCCTGCACTGGCAGGTCGATGTCAAGGCCACGGAGAATGTCATTCACCACCCTGATAAGGTTATCGCCTCCTGCTCGAAGTGGGAGCTTGGGTGCGTCTGGATCCAGGGACGTCCTCATGACAGCAGAGAAGTACGGAGCAAGAAAGGGGTAGTGAAGACACTTAACAGTAAAATAGGACACATTGGCATAAATCCTCTCCACAAGAGGGGGCAAGTTGAGCTCCAACTGCATACTCACAATACGGGTAGAGAGAGAACATCCCAAGATAAATCTCATGACTCGATTCTGGAACTTTTCAAGTGGCTCGAGAGCTGGTCTAGGAAGTTGACACAAGGCAGGAGACAGATAGTCAACCACTGACCGAAGTAGTAGGATGTAGAGGGTCCTCGCCACTGGGATGGAGACTCCTGCAGCATTGTTGGCAAGTCACTTGACAGGTGCAAAGCGGGGCTCCAGACGGTCAAGAAGGCTCTTCACAAAGGGATGATTTCGTTGACGTGCAGGTATAGCTGGGGTGATCCGGACTGGTGCACCTAAATACGTGTACTGTGTGCAGTGAGGGATGACATTACCACCCATGGCGAATGCGGGCAGTGCTCTGCAGTTGCGTGAAGTAAAAATCCTGCTTTTTTCTGGGGAGATAATAAGGCCACAGGAGGTAGCAGACACGTAAAAATCATGGAGCATGTGCTGAAGGTGAGAGAGAGAGAGAGAGAGAGAGAGAGAGAGAGAGAGATTATGACTGAGTTATATCCATCGAGGAAGGGAAAAGGCAAAGAATTATCAGTTCCTTTTTAAACATTAAGGAAATGAGCATCCAGTTTGAAATATCAAACGATAAAGACTTGACTCAGACATGAGAGCCACGTGCCTATCTGTAGTTTTTATGTTAAAAAAATCATAAATTACTCTTTCATTAACTTGGGGTGCACCTGGTTACCTTTCAGGGCTCACCAGTGCACCTGGGGTAACCGGTTGAGAAATGCTGCATTAATGTGATTGTAGTCATCTTTCTTCCTCATCCATGCTCCGTCACTGACTATAAAGCAAGCCAATTCTAACATCACACTTATCGCCATGCTACTTGCATCACACCGTACAACCCCCCCTCTTTGATTTTGAGGCATACCACCTCGCTAAGATGTGTAAGATGTGTAAGATTCACAAATATTGTTGAAATATATAAACCAGAAGAAGTATCACTTAATGTAAATTCAAGAAGGTATGATTTGGTTACTGAACAAGAACCTCTTCATGCTAATATTTGTGACAATGCTGTTACTGAACCAGAATGTGTTCAAAATGATGAAAGTGACAATGTTAATTATGATGACATTATTGATCAAAATGATGAAACTAATTCCTCTGATGAATTGTTGGATATTGATACCAATTTGAACAGATATCCAAAGAGAAAACATAGAAGACCTGGATATTTGGATAATTTTGTTGTAGGTGACGAAATAGATGATGTTGTAAACTCCATAACTGATTACTGTTATACATTAACTGATGTTCCTAAAACTTACTGTGAGGCTTTAATCTTCAAAAATGCTGGTCTTTGGCAATAATCAATGGAAGATGAGAAGAGTGCATTAAGAGAGAATGAAAATTTTGAATTAATACTTATACCAGAAGGTAGGAAGGCAGTGGGGGGTCGTTGGGTTTATAGCATAAAACTTGACTCAGATGGTAATGAAAAGTCTAAAGCTAGATTTGTTGCAAAGGGCTATTCTCAGTTACCAGACATTGATTTTCATGAAATTTTCTCTCCCACAGCATGCCTCACATTTATTTGTATGCTAATGCAAATATCTGTTAAATATGACATAATAATTCATCAAATGGATAACAGAACTGCTTTTTTAAATGCACCCATTGATTGCGAGCTGTATGTAGAACAGCCAGACGGTTTTGTTGTAGAAAATGAAAATGATGAAAAATTAGTAGTTAAACTAAAGAAATCTTTATACGACTTAAAGCAAAGTGGCCGTAACTGGCATAGTTTGTTGCAATCATATTTACTTGAACAGAGTTTCTCTCAATAATTTGCAGATACATGTGTATATACAAGATATACTAATAATGAGATGACCATTGTTATAATTTGGGTAGATGATATTATTGTTGCTTCAAGTTCTTTGTCTACTGTTAATGGTATAAAGAAATGTTTGAGTTATAAATTCCAAATGAAGGATCTAGGTGAAATTTCTTGTTTCTTAGGCATGAAATTCACGTGTGTTGGTGATGTAATGAAAATGAATCAGTCAAGATATGTAGAAAATATGTTAGTTTAATTTGACATGCAAGAGTGTAAACCTAGATCATCACCTTGTGAGAAAGGTCTGAATAAAGTAATTGATGAGCATTCTGATTTGGCAGATGTAAAATTGCATAGACAAATAGTTGGCAGTTTAATCTATATCATGACTGCAACAAGACCTGACCTCTTCTTTGTAGTTAATAAATTGTCTCAATATATGGCAAAACCTACTGTAACCCACTCGACCATGGCAAAACATATGCTAAGATACGTTAAAGGTACAATTGATCATTGTTTGTCTTTCAAGAAACCAGAAAAAATTAAGCCTAGTTGGGTTTTGCGAAGATGACTGGGGTAGTACAGCTGATCGACATTGTATTACAGGATATGGTTTTAGACTGTCCTTAGAGGGTCCTTTCCTTCGACATCGAAGGATAGAAAAGCGACGTCACTATGAACGCTTGTCCACTTGTGAAGCAGAAGACATCTCCTTGAGTGCTGCTGTGCAGGAAGCCAAATTTTTATTGAAACCATTGATATATATGATAGGATCTGATTTATTTGATCATGTTGTTATGCATTGTGATAATGAAGTGGCTAGCTAGTAATTCTATACAGCATCAGAGATGTAAACACGTAGATATAAAATACCAATTTGTGAGGTCTGAAGTACGAAGTCTTTACGAAACCTGCTGCTGGCATAAAATTCAGAAAGTTTGCTAGTAATATGATGGGAACATAATTTTGAATCTCATAATATGGGTACTTTTCTTATAATTGATTTTTTGCATTAGAAGATATATAATTATTATTTTTTTTTCACGATGTTCTAACAGTACTCCATACCATTTTGTCATATTTGTATGCCTAACCATAATAAGATTTAAGTGGGGGTGTTAGAGAGCACAGCGTAGTATGGTCGACT
>JAXCGZ010011347.1:162500-200000 GCA_037179515.1 Halocaridina rubra
TCGACTGGCACTTGACACAGCGCCCAAGTACTTGCCGAATCTTGTCTCTTGTGACTCCTGGATGAACCTTCCTTGCTACAAACAGAGTCCTATTGACTCCCATGTAATGCATTTGGTGTAAGTCCTCCACACTTGGCACTCCTGCACAACACACTCTGATCTCTTTTGGCATCTCATACGGAACTCCTAACCAGGCCTTCCTCACCCTAGTTGACACATCTGCCTTGTTCTTCTATGACGGCACAAAACATAGGCGCAACTCCATCCCAAACTCATCTATCAGCTCTCGCAAGGTTCCCAAGCGGCATTTAACTATCATTTCCGAGGCTCCTTTTGTCCTAATCCTGTGCTGTGCTGTTACAGTGAACTTCAAGCAACCAAATACTGTCGACGAGTCTGTCTTCACCTCAACATCTCGCAACCCCCACTTCACAGCTAGAGTGACTCCTTTCATTACAGCATTCAACTCTGCCACGTTGATATGGTTATAGTCCTCTTTCTTCCTCAACCATGCACCATCCTCCACAGCCTCATTGTCCATCTCTAAGATTACACCTGTGGCAATACTGCTCGCATCGCACCACACGACGCCCTTACCTGACTTTGGGGCATACCATCTCCCTCTCACTGGGTCCTTTTGTTTCACTCTCCTTATAATATCTTGCAGCATCTTCATCGCTTGCTGCCCGACCTTGTCTTCCCATCTGATGCCCTCTGCTCTCCTCTTTAGGTAACTACAAGCTACCCGTAACCAACCTGCCACAGGATAATAGCCTACCAACTTTCCACACACTGAAAACAGCTCTCTCCTACTTAAGTCTTGCTGCACTTTTGGAATCTCATTACCCCTACGGAAAACGAGCTCACCATTCTTCCCTCTTTCCAATTTCAGACCCAAAGCAGTTCCCCCTTCTAGTGGTTCAGGTGATTTCGTAGACGGCCCATACAGATGCAGCTGCACCACAACTTCCGATACACTAACCTTGGTCTCCTCTATCAGTATATCTTTTATATCCGAGTTTGTGGCCGCTTCCATCCCTTCCCTCTTGATTAATACTGTCCTGATGATCTTGGTCATGATTCTTGGTGCTGAACTTAGTCCGAAGCCCAGCCTCGTTATGCAGTATGTCCTTCCTCTGTAATTCACAATTTGGTACTTCCACAGCTTGTCTGCAATGTGGACTTGCAGCTAAACCGACTCCAGATCAACTATAGCAGTGGTCCCACTCATCTGCCTCCACACTCTCAGCATCTCACTGCAAACATCAGTAGCGTCATCTCCAGTATGAAACATAACATATTGGTTAAGTTTGCGTTAGTCCAGTACTGGCCAAACTTTTTTCTTGTTTGGCTGAACCACTGCCATCAATGGTAGCACTCCACATTCTAATTCTGTCCCCCATGGCACCAGTATACCTTCATCGATCCACCTCTCCACCTCTTGGTCAAATTCTTTCCTAACATGCTCTCTCATTGCACTCTCATAACAGCCCACCTTGTTCTTTAACACTGGTATCCCCTCTTTCAAATACCACTCCACCACCCACTTAGTACCTTCAAACTCTGCAATGAAATCCTTGGCCATGATCTTGCACAGACTGGCCTTCTGTTCTGTGGCTAGTTCTCCTATCAACTTTCCATCTTCCTTGGCTTTCACGTTTCCTGCAAACCTTTCCTGCCCTGCATTCACAACTGTCACTGCAGACCTTATCTTGCCTCTCAATACTTGCAAAATGTTCATTAGTACCGGCAAATTGCCCAAAACTGCAAATCCATCACGAATTGTCACACCACCCATATTGTTAATCATATCCATTCCCATTACTACATCTATGTCAGTTATCACCTTAGCAATCATAATTGCTGTAGTTCTCAGGTGTATTCCTTGCACTGTCAACTCTATATCTTTACTGCCCTCACATTCAAATTGTCTTCCATCCACCGTTACTAATACTTCTATGTTTGCTGTGCATATCCCCACCAATTGAGAAGCACACACTGTAATGGAACATCCTGAATTGACAAGTACCCTCACCTTCCTTCCTCCCTTGCTAACACTGATCACTGGCAATGAAGGTGGAAACGCCTTTAATTGTCTGAGGGGGTGGCTGCCGGTGCAGCAGCTCCCCCTTGCCCATTTCCCTGCTTGCAGTGGCTTGCAATATGATCTTCCTTTCCACACTTGAAGCACATTATGGGTGGTCAAGGCTCCTTGCACTCTCTTGCCATATGAGGCCCACTGCACTTGTAACAGCGACTCTTGAACATTTTATTTTCTCCTTTCCTGCCTCCTTGCTGGCCTTGTGATGGTGAGACCCCCGGCAACTGAGACCTTTGCTGCAGTACCATCAATGAAGGTCCTCTTGCCTCAACTGCTGCAACTTCTTGACCCCCACCACCTGATGTTAGCACTCTAGCTCTTGCAATTAGCTAGGCCATATGTACTGATTCAACATCCTTTGTCTGCTGAAGTTCCATGGAGATCAGATCTGGAAAACCAGTCACAAATGCCAACTTTACGGCTCACTCCAGACCCTCTCCATTCCATCCTGCCAATCCTGCAAATCGCCTGATCTCATTTGCAAAAAACATCCACTCGCTCACCTGTCCAGTGTGTCTTCCTAAGCCATCCATAGGTCTCGAATGTCCCTTGTGAGAAGGCCAATTTCAAGCTGCTCTCGATCTTTCTGGCATCTAACTGATCATCATCACTCATTTCGAGATACAGAGCCAAAGCATCTCCTTTCAGGTACGAAGGTATAAAACTGGCTAAATTCTTAATTTCAACTAATCTCGCCACCAACTCGGCCTTTTTTAGCCAGGCTACCACATCACCTTGGCCATCAAATAATTTCATCATATCACAACACAATTTGCCTTTTTCATCCATAGTGATTTTAGACAGCCTAGATAGCTTGTGGTCGAGATAGAAAAAAAAATAATGCATATCACTTACCTCAACTTAACTTCACCTGCACGTGTTGGAAGTTAAAAGCCCACTCACAACTGTTCAAAACTAGATTTCTTGCCCTCTTTCTCCAAACCGCCACATAGAAAAAGAAATCAACACCTACACTGGGAGCTCCAGATAAGCCTCCACAACTCAATAATACAGCATTTCCATCTCTCAACTCAACCAATAAAGCAAACTCGACAACCCCACAAGTACTGCTCTTCACCTCCAAACATCCGCCAAAAACTGGAAGCAGCATCCGGTTCACAGTGTTGCCAAAACAGTGTTATCAGATCCAAATTATTTGAAATCATAAACGAAAACTATTGTGTCCACAAAACCACAAATAATAATAATAATAATAATAATAATAATAATAATAATAATAATAACAATAATAATAATAATAGTAATAATAATAATAATAATAATAATAATAATAATAATAATAATAATAATAATAATAATAATAATAATAATAATAATAATAATAATAATAATAATAATAATAACAATAATAATAATAATAATAACAATAATAATAATGATAATAATAATAATGGCAGTAGTAAAAATACACACATAATCAATGGGTAAATGAACCAAGCACAAAACTCTAAACAATCTTCTGCTTCTCAGCTTTAACCCATTTTTATATGGGGTCACTGTGGTGAATGAGTCGTCTCCATCTATATCTGTTCTGTGCTTCATTTTCATCAATACCCTTCCATTGCAAGTGTTCCCCTATACAATCACGCCATCTTTTTCTTGGTCTTCCTCTCCTCCTTCTACCCTGAACTTCCATCTCCATTGTAAGTCTTCCAACATGATATTCGTCCCGACGTAAAAGGTGTCCATACCGTCTAAGCCTTCCCTCCTGTATTTTCACTGATAATTCAACTACCTTTGTCGATCCTCTTACATACTCATTCCTAATGCTATCCTTCCTTGTTACTCCAGACATCCACCTCAACATTCTCATCTCCGCTACATCCATCCACTTCTCCTCTATCTTCCTCATACTTGCTGTTTCTGTTCCATATAACATAGCTGGTCTAACAACGGTCCTATGAAACTTTCCCTTCAATCTCAGTGGTACCTTCTTGTCACAGAGAACACCAGATGCAGACCTCCAGTTATTCCATCCTTCCTGAATGCGATGTCTCACTTCTTGAGCCATGCTTCCACTAGCCTCTACTATGGACCCCAACTACTTGAACTTCTGTACTCTCTTTATTTCTTCCCCATCCATTCTTATGCTATGTCCACCATCCTCAGCAATATTGGCACACATATATTCGGTCTTTGACCTGCTTATCCTCATTCCTCTCCCCTCAAGTGCTGCTCTCCATCCCTCCAACTTCTCCTCCAAATCCTCCCTCCTCTCTGCACACAATACAATTTCATCTGCATATAATATGCTCCATGGCACTGCTTCTCTTACATCTTTGGTCATTACATCCATCACAACATGGAAGATGAATGGACTAAGTGCCGACCCCTGACGTAATCCCACTTCTACCTCAAATCCATCTGTCTCACCAACACTGCTTCTCACTCTGGTATACACACTCCTATACATCTCCTGAATAATTCTAACATACTTTTCCGGTACCATCTTCTCCCTCAAACATCTCCATATTTCCTGTCTTGGCACTCTGTCATATGCCTTTTCAAGGTCTATGAAAACCACGTGCAAGTCTCGTTGTTTTTTCTGAATTTCTCCATCAGTTGCCTTATGCAAAATATTCCATCTGTTGTGCCTCTTCCCCCATAAATCCCAGCTGTTGTTTCCCTATTCTCACTTCTTCTCTTAGCATTCCATCTATCATTCTCTTCAGTATCTTCAGCGTGTGAGACATTAGCTTAATGCCTCTATAATTGCTGCATTCTTGGACATCACCTTTACCTTTAAATATAGGTATTAATATACTTTCCCGCCACTCTTCTGGTATCTTTTCCTGTTCAGTGATTTTTGCCATAAGATCATACAAGATATCTACCCCTTCCTCTCCTAAGGCTTTCCAAACTTCAACAGGAATCAAGTCAGATCCTGATGCCTTCCCATTCTTAATTTTCTTTAAGGCACGTATCACCTCTTCCCCAGAGAACCCCATTACCATTCCCATGTTTACTTGTCCATCCTCTCTAATAAGTCTTTCATTTTCTTCATTTAGCAGTTGCTCAAAATACTCCTTCCATCGTGTCAGGATGTCTTCTTCCTTCTTAAGGACCGTACCACTTCTATCTTTAATTTGCTTAATATGGCTGATTTCCTTCGTAGTTTTATTTCTTACCTTTGACAATTTGAGCATCTTGCTTATACCCTCCTTACTTTCCAGTTCATCATAAACCTCATCATATGGCCTTGCCTTAGCTTGGGCTACTACCTTTTTTACTTCTTTATTTCTCTCCCTTAATATATCTCTGTCTTCCTGCAACTGTGACTCTTCATATTTCTTCTTTGCCTCCTTCTTACCTTTTACAACCTCCCTTATACCCTCCTCCCACCACCAGCTTTCCTTTTCTTCCCACACTATTACAGTTGTTTCCCCCAGTATCTCCCTTCCATGCCTTTTAATCACTGATGCATTATGCCTCCACCATTCCTCCACATCTTTAATTTCCAGATCAATCTCTCCGAACACTCTTCTCCTAAACTCTCTCTTTTCATCATTATCCCTCCCTGACAATTTATACCACCTAATTTTCTTTACCACATTCGTTTTCGTTTTTCTTTCTCTTTTTATCTTCAAGTCAACACACAGAAGCCTGTGTTGGGGGCTATATGGTCGCCCGGGATAACTTTAAAATTCTTAACTTCCACTAGCCTTTATCTATTGTTAAGGAAGTAATCTATTTGAGAGCATCTACCACCACTCCTGTCCGTTATCAAGTGCTCTCTCTTCTTTTCAAAGAACGTCTTTACTATTGCCATATCAAAGGACATGACAAAGTCTACTATACTCTGCCCCTCTAGGTTTCTCTCCCCGATCCCATGTGCTCCATGCACCCGCTCAATTACATCATTTCTATTTCCAACATGCCCGTTAAATCTGCACCCACTATAAGCCTCTCATTCTCCTCCAGTTCCTGCATTACCTCACATATTTCGTTCCAAAAACAGCTCTTTTCCTCCTCTGTGCACCCCACTTGTGGTGCATAGGCACTAATGATGCTCATTGTCTCCCCTCCATAATATATCTTCACACTCATAACGTGGTCATTCTTCCTATTCACTTCCGTCACTGCATTCTTCATTTCCTCAGACAGCAATATACCAACTTCATTCCTACTCTGTGCATTTGCTCCACTATAGAATAGTTTGTAACCATCACCCAGCTCTTTGGCTTTATTCCCCTTCCATCGAGTTTCTTGCACACATAAGATATCCACTTTCTTTATCCTAATTAACTCTGCCAACTCACTTCCTCGTCCTGTCATCGACCCGATATTGAGATGGCCTACCCTGATTCCAGTTAGAGCTCGCTTCTTTAACTACACCCGCTCATGGTGCAGTAGCCCTTGCCTTGTCACAGAGTTAGGGCAATGTAAAACTCTAAACAATATGACAATAAAAGATAATGAGCATAACTTCACGAATTAAGTACAACCTTCTACTCAAATATGACAATAATGCATTTAATACACTACATTATCCAAATTCTTTATATTAAAAAAATCCAATATTGAAAGTTTGAAATAAGCAATAGAAAATACATATTCTCGTTTACTAATATATTGAAACAGTTTGAATCAATACAAAAAATTAATGATATCAGCTATCTCTTTATATACAACAAAGAGGAAGAAAATAGTTCATACAGGACTTGAAACTGTGATCTCTGGTTGGTAAATGCATGAATATGCCGGCGTTGTACCAACTGAGCTAATGGACATTTGGAATATATGGTACAATATCTGCTGATCAATAAAGTATTGCACCACTCAATGATTTGTTGAAGTCTACCGTACATGATATTATAAATTTATGTTTTCTAATGACACCGTTTTCTCTGACTTTCTTCACATGGATTTAGTTTAGGAAGCGTTTAAACGTTTCATATTGTTATCAAATTGTTCAAATATGCCTTGATAAGAGATAACGATGAGAGATGTTTTTATTATTAGTCTTAAGAAAAAAAAACTTTAACAATAATAATAATAATATTAATAATAACAATAATAATAATAATAATAATAATAATAATAATAATAATAATAATAATAATAATAATAATAATAATAATAATAATAATAATAATAATCTATTATTATTATTATTATTATTATTATTATTATTATTATTATTATTATTATTATTATTATTAGTGATGAAGGTTGTCCAATAAATCCCAAACAGGTACATATTTATACAGTATGTATTTTGAAATGCTACAAAAATCCCTGGACTTTCAGAAACAGATGCCTCCATCATCGGGGCATTACAAATGATATGAGAGAGCTTAGGAGAGTCTCTTTAAAAGTACGCCGGGTTCATGTGCCAGGACAATTGTGCTTCCCAAGATATCGAGGGTTTCTCCAGCAAGGCTTACTCATAGTTCTCTCTCATTCGATGTCTCTTGAAGTTCTGCACCTTCTATTGAGTACCCAAAGTTGGGCCTTCTTGCTCTTGTACCCATTCTGATCACCTTACATTTTGAAGTATTGAACTTCAATATCCACTTTTCTAACCACTCATGCAGACAATTTGGGTCTTCCTTAAGTTCTCTACCATTGTTCTCGACTATTATTTAGTCACAACTTTGCATCATCTGCAAACATATTCCAATTTAATTTACAAACTCTGAAGGGTCATTTACATATACAAGGAACAAAAGTGGCCCTAAAACTGAACAATGTGGAACACCAACTCTAATATTTCTCCAGACAGGCACTGATTGTCTTACTCTAACCCTTTGTTCCCTTCCTTCTAAGTACGTTTTTATCTATTCCAAGACATGTCTGAAGTTTCTTAATAAGTCTCCCATGTTTGACCATATCAAATGTCTTATAGAAATCTAGGAATATGTAATCTACCCAGCCCTCTCTTTCTTGTAATATCTGGCATACCTCATCACAAAATCCTGATAAGTTCGTTATTGTGGATCTTCCTTCTCCGAAGCCATGTGGTTTCACTAACAAAAAGCTGAAGGACTCTAAGTGAATAGAGATACTTTTTCTTAGTATTTTCTCCATAACTTTGCAAATTGTACTGTTCAAGGAAGCAGGCCTATTGTTTAGAATTGTATATCCCCTTCCCTTTTTGAAGATAGGTATCATGTTTTCTTGTTTCCAACATTATGGAATCTCCCCAAATTCCAGCGACTTTTCAAATATTATGCATAGTGCCACCGATATTGGTTCAGCACATTTCTTATGTACATAAGGGACATGTCATCCGGACCCATAGCTTTATAGGCATCTGACTCCATCATCTTTGTAGCTGAAAAGATGATGAATTCTAATACTGGTCCATGATCTCTTATCTCTGCTATCTGAAAGGATGAGGTATTTTCTGCTGTAAATACTGACTGAAACTCCTTGTTCAAGTCTTCCCAGATATCTTCATCTCTTTCAGTGACGCTTCAATCTTAAATTTTTAACATTAAGACTTGTTCTTTGGCCTTCACGTTTCCTTTGACAATTCTATGGAAAAGTTTGGAATTTTCTTTTAGCCTTCCTAGTAATATTCTTTTCATAATGCCTCTCTTCCTCACTTCTTGTACTTTGATAATTTCTTGCTTGTTTGTAAATCCACCAGGCATATATACTTTTTCTCCTCTTGTACCTTTTCCATCATTCAGGTTTTTACTGCTTTGCTCTCTTGCAATCATTACTGAACCATTTCTCTTTGGCACTAATAATTCTTATTATGATGCGGACCAAAGGGATTTTTCGCACCTGCTAGCTTAGTGAACTGTGGTGGACCGGTTTGAAGGGAGCTGCCATGAAATGTAGAGGCGAGGGTAAACCAGCTGCGGTTGTCGGGCCTCATTGTAGAATATCCTTGCCCACCTACCTTGTGAATGACCCAAGCAGGGTGGAAAGGGGGAGATGTGGCAGCTCATTATCTCCAAGAAGCTGAGTGGAGTGGTTGAAGTGTGTATGGATCGTAGTGAATGCGCATTTCTTGGCTCGTCCACCCCCTTACAAGGGAGAATGAGGCTTGTGTATGTATGCATGAATGTATAGTGGATGGTATGCAACAAGAAACTATGTTCCCATATTCCTCACAATAGACTTCGCACATCTCTTGTACAAATCAGTTTTTAAATAAGGTTATTCAGTCAATAATAGCAAAATGATAATTCATTTTATTGTAATCTCCTTTTGAATAGTTCCTCCTCGTGTCCATGTTAGTGCCCCTACTCTCAGACAGAAGATCTCCGATGATATAATCCATCAATGGTCACTTTTTCCAATTGATAGCTCATACTCAGTTTGTCAATATTCAAGACATTATCTGTGAATGCTAGAACGAGTAGTGATGGCTCATGCCCACAATTGGTCTCGTTCGTTCCACTACATGTTGGGCTAGGATATTCCCTACTACACAAGCTATGAATCTTACCCCGAAAAATCTCCCCACTTTCTCTCCTGTACGATGTTAACAATTGAGTTTGTAACTCTTATAGTACTTTTATGACTATCCTCATAAACCTCTAACCTTTGCTGATATCTTGGTGGGTTATATACAACAGCGATCATAATGCTCTCTGAACCAGTATTCATGCAAGCAAAAAGAAATTCCTTTGACTCACTTTCTGTAGCAATGATTATCTCTTCAACCTGACCCTTTCACTTATAAGCAGTGCTCTCCCTCCACCTGTCCTCTCAGATCTTTTAACCCTCATTAATCTGAAGACTTTAAGATAAACTGTAACCGCCACTATATTTGCCAAGCTGTAATGAATCCTATCCCTTAATTCTACTGCCTTGCGAGCCAACTCATCAGAATATGTACACAGCAGTCTTATTGAGGCTATATCCCCTCATCTCCTAGCATTATTGTTATATAAAGTTTTTTTTTTATTGCACATAACAGAAGACCGAATAAAAAAAAATGCAGAACTGCGTCATCTACATTAAAGTCAGATTTTTCATATTTAAAATGTTTTTGCAGTGCCTTTTCCCTCTTTTCTTGAGGTTTTATTTTCTTTACTAATCCTCTAAAAAAATTACAATAAAACATCAATGCAGCTGGAGCTCTACCTGTAGCAGAAAGTACAGATTGGCTAAATAAAAAAAATCTACATTCTCTGATATTAATATATCCATCAGTAAATATACCAAGACTTTCCTTGAATGTCTTTACAGCTCCTTTCGGGCAAGCCATTAGAAGAAGGAATATATGGTACAGGTTCTATATGCTTTATAACATTCTTCCTCAAGAAAACTCCATCTCTTGAGACACAAAATAAGAAGCATTGTCTTCTACAATTTTCTCTGGCAGACCAAAATTACAAAAACTTTGCCTTAGCTTAGCAATAATTTCTGCTGATGTGGTTGATTTGGTTACATGGACATCCCAAAACTTAGTGTGTGATTGTACATCAGAAAAAAAATTGAACCTTCAAAATCTAAATGAAGTCTGTTCCACGACTTATTCGTTTTTTGGCCATGTAGAACATGAAAGTTCTTAAAACAAGCTCACATGACCTAGTACCTTCTGTGATGTCCTCATCCATTACAGGCTACCAAACTAAATTGCTAGCTTCTGATTTTATTGCCATAATTCCTTTATGACCAACATGTAACTGTTCTAATATGGAACCACTTATATCAGCAGGTTTAACTATTCGGTTCCTATACAGAATATCATCATCATAAATGCTTAAGTCAGATTTAAGTGTAACATGTTCATACAACAGGGCATCATATATCCAACCATATTTAATACGATTAAAAACTTTACTAAGAATGAGGTCATTCTTAGCTCTAGCCTTGACATTATCTAGAGAAAAGTTATCATTATTCAAAGCCTCAAAAACATGAATATATTCATAAGGGGTAACATAATCCTAATCAGAATCCGACACCAGCCCAACAGCCACTACATTGTTTTTTCCTGCTTTAATCTTAAATCATAATTATATTGGGGCAACAGAAGGGCTCAAAACTGCATTCTGGCATTGGCATTTACCAGAATCTGTCCTTGTCTTCCAAACAATCCAAGCACGGGTTTGTGATCGGCTTTGATCATAAATTTACGACCTAACAAAAATATTTAAACTTTGCTACAGCATAAACAAAGCAAGAGTTGCCTTGTCCTATTTGGAGTAATTTAACTTCGCAGCAGAAATATGTTCATTAGCAAAATTTACTGGATTTGTAATACCATTAATTTCTTGCATTAATACACAAGCAACCCTCACCAGATAAGTATCCACTTCCACAAGAACAGGTTAATTTCCATCATTATTAGCCAGTAATTCAGATTTGGATAACTCCTAACAACACAGCACAGGCACCAACCAGAACAACCTGATTACAATTTCCAGCACAAATAACAAACCCAGTAAAAGGTTGCAAAACAGCGAAGAAGATATAGAACCCTTCTCCACTACTCCTAGCAATACAGCAACTATCACTAACCAGGACTACCAAATTACACCATCCAGCACAAATAACCAACCCAGCAATAGGTTGCAAAACAGTGAAGAAAACAGAAATGACAAAATAGGAGCAATCTCTAATCTAAACAGTCCATTGAAGTCCTCTCCCCCACAGCCACAGTTACCCAATAATGCAAGTCCAAGGGTTACAGCTTAAATATATATTTGCATTCCTGGCAACCCCTCTGAGAGAGAGATATGTAATATTTTGACAAATCAAGGCATTCTCTCTGAAGAAGTCTTGATTAGGGAGCTTCCTCACAAACCAAATTGGAATTCCTTCGCAATATCGATATTGAAAGGATTTGAGAATGTGGTATACAAACTGAATCAATGACTACAGGCACAATTGTCCAGTCATTTCGTGGGGGCAAACAGTGGGCACAACCTATGTTATCTACAATATATCCTAAACTACAGCCATACTGAAATACACAGCAAAGAGCTAATGAAAAGATTCCCTATCAGAAAGAGACACAATGCAAATTTCTCTTATCGCCGTCCACACACAAGCGATTTCTCCTGGAGAGATAGCTCTTATGGCCCTAGACTCTCACCTAGGCATGCAAACTTTGGGAAGGCCAGATCATACCATGGCACATACTCAAGTCACCGTTACCCATAGAATGGCAGGTGCAGACACCAGGATCCATGGACTACCCCCAGAACATACTATGATGATGAATACCCAGCAGTATCACACAGTCGAAATACACCATGGACAAACCCAAGAACAAACTACAAATGTGACTACAGATACCCCCCTGATGAAGCATAATAAGAATGTAACATTAGTGCATGTGAGCGCTCAGTCCCTTCATGCTCATTTTAAGAAAACAATAACGGCAGCAAAAGACCACAACATGGATATCTTCTGTGTAAGTGAAACTTGGCTTCTTCCTACAAGTGAAAATTAATATGTAAATATCCCAGACTTTAAAACATTTTGTAGGGGTCTGTCATTATGTTAGAAATAATTTCAGTGCATCAGAAATAACCACAGATCTAGAGAACACTGAAGAGCTCGAGTATATATGGATCACTCTGCAGTATCAGAAACTTCCATTTTTCATTATAGGGTGAGTTTACTATCACCAAAAAGCACCTTCCAGTTAATTTATTTTTTTTAATATTTTATGAGTGTGGCACTGGGACAGGCAAAAAATGCCCTCATCAGTAAAGGGCCAGGCACGAAAAAACACCAAGATGAGGGAAAAGAAAAAGGTCAAGTACAAGGCAGGGATGAGGTAATGTCACACAAAGGAAAACGACAGACAGAAAAAACAGTCAAAGTACAGAGGACCTAGAGATAAGGAGGACTAGGCCCTGAGACGACAATAAATCTGCTTTTTGAAGGATAGTAGGTCATAAGAATCAGGAAAGATAGAAGGAGGAAGAGTGTTCCAGAGTCTGGAGGTAGATGGGAAGATGCAGTTGCTGCACTACCAATCCGCGAGCTACAAATCTTCACACAGTACCTGTATGATTAGGCCGCTTAGCGAGTGTTACGCGGCCTCGGCAGTGGAGGAGGGATGCAACTCGCCAACTCATCAGAGCAGCGATGGAAGTTGTAGCGATAGAAAAGAGAAAGGGAAGATACCTTACGGCGAAGAGAGAGAGAATCCAGGTTAGAAGTAAGAGAAGGATCATTAATTTTCTGACTGCCTTAGATTCAACCCTATCAAGAAGATAAGTATAAGAAGAAGCACCCCAGATCTGTGAGCAGTATCTAAGCAGGGACGGATAAGACCTTTATAAATTTTAATTAACTGTAAACAGGAAAAGTAATGACGAAAACAAAACAAACCCCCAAATTTTTTGGATGAAGAGTTGGAAATTTTGATTATGTGATTCCTCCAAGACAAGCTAAAGGCTATATGGATTCTTAATATGTTGACAGAAAGAAGAGGGTAAATTTCGTTAGTTTTGAAGACAATAGGATTATCAGGAGGAGAAGAATATTAAGAGATAGCCAGAGGCTGTGTCTTGAAGGTATTGAATTAAACTAAATCTTGAGTGCCCCACTCAGATACCCTTTGCAAATCTGAGTTAAGAGTAAAATAAAGAGTGATACGAAACTTATTACGAGTAGCAGGTGAAAATTGTGAAGAAAAGGCAGAGGAAAAATGAAGGGTAGAATCATCAGCAAAGGCATGAAGAAGAGAGGAAGATGGGGATTGTAGAAGATCATTGATGAAGAGAAGGAAGAGAGTAGGTAAAAGAAGAAAGCCCCGTGGAACACCACTGGTAACAGAGAAAGGGCTAGATGTCGCACCATCAACAACTATAGATATAAAACGGTCAGAAAAAAAAAACTGGATATCAGATAGCAGAAAGAAGGGGTAAAGCCATAGGCAGGGAGCTTGGCCAACAGAGCCTTGTGCCAGACTCTGTCAAAAGCCTTAGAGATATCAAGGGTGACGACAAAGAATTCCCCATAGTTCCTCATGAGTAAGATAGGACATGAGGTCACCAGTGGATCTTGGCTTGCAGAAGCCATACTGGTGATCGGAGGTAAGTGAGTTAGAAATATTCAGAAATATCTGTGTGCGCCATAAACCCACATGCATATTTGGTGACTTTAATGATAGTCATAGTCATAGATTTTATTGCCAAATATTTAGAATACATACATGAATAAATATATACGTTATATTCAGAGGCACTAGCCTGCTGAGCAAGAGCTCCTTGGCAGGCAGTTTAATATACATTTCGCATAATTTAAAGTATGACGGCAATAGTTAACAAAAGCTTCAATATAGCAATCTCATACTTATCTTGTAATAAAACAAAACAGTAGCCTGGCCTTAACCTGGACTTAATGATACACAATACTGTATTAATTATAAATCAACAGCTGCTTGATTTTGCCTAGTAAATAAATGCTGTTTGAGTTTATTTTTAAATTAAGTTGTGCCAGTTATTGTTTTTAAATCTTCTGGTAATGCATTCCAACATTTCGGGCCGAAACAGTGAATAGAAAATTTGTACAAGGTTGTTCTCGGCTGTGGACATATCAAATTTATATTGTTACCTCTGGTTCCATGGTTGTGTTGAATAAATCTAAATAATTTTCTGTTATCATTAACATCACTATGTATAATAATAAGTATTTAAATTTAAGCAAGTTTAGCTTCTTGAATAAAGAGGAAGTTGAGTCATATTTTCCACTATATGTAATAGTTCTGATCAGTCTTTTCTGAGTTACAAATACATCCCTTACAATTGATGGCCAAGTACAACCCCAGATGGACAAACAGTATATAATATGAGGATAACACAGGGAATAGTATATGCTTTTTAAGGCCTCATTTGTCAGGTTATGGCGAATCTTATACAAAACTCCACACGTCTTGGACAGTTTTGAGCAGACAGATTGAATATGATATTTCCAACTTAAATTTTCATCAATAATTACTCCCAAAAATTTCTTACAAGCAACTCTTTTAACTTCATACCCATTCATATTAACTTGACCAATATTGTGTACTACAGATCTATTTTGAAATAAGATATAGTCAGTTTTGGAAACATTTAGCTTTAATTTATTAACAGAGACCCAGTTGTTATTTTTTTCTAGTTCACTGTTTAAAACAGAATGCAGGTGGGCAAGGTTATTATCATGCAAGAGAAGGTTGGTGTCATCTGCATAAAGAATATATTTGAATTTATTACTGGCATTGGAAATATCATTTATGTAAACTAAAAATAACAATGGGCCCAGTATTGATCCCTGTGGTATTCCCCTCTCAATAGTTTGCAACAAAGATGCTTTCCCATTACAATATACGGCTTGTTTTCTATTTTTCAAGTAGCTCTTAAATAACTGTAATGGTGTTCCCCTAATACCCACACAAGTTAGTTTTTCTATTAGTATATCATGGTCTAATGAGTCAAATGCTTTGGACAAGTCTAGGAAAACCCCCGCAACAAAGTTTTTATTTTCCAAATTTTGATAAACATCACTTGTAAAGTTCATTATTGCTTTTTCAGTGGTCTTATTATTACGGAATCCGTATTGATTTTTGGATAATAGGTTGAACTTTTCAAGGAATTCTTTAAGTCTGTGAACAATTGCTTTTTCAAACACTTTACTTAAAGACGGTAAGATTGATATAGGTCTATAGTTATTTTCATCATCCACAGTGCCTGACTTAAATATAGGTTGTACTTTCGCACTTTTTAATTTGTTTGGAAAACATCCTTGCTGAAAACATAGATTGATTATGTGGGTAAGTGGGGTACCAATGTAATGGGCAGTGACCTGGAGTAGTTTTGATGGAATTTCATCATATCCCGATGCTGTATTTGGTTTTAAGGTTTTTATATATTTAGTGACTTCCTCCCTTGTTACAGGATACAAGTAAAACGAAAAGTCTGGTGGATTGTTAAGAAACGGTCGGTGTGAGTTTTGTTGAACATTTTGTTGTTCCTGTGTTGGTTGTGCTATAGTTAAGAAATGATTGTTAAAGATGTTAGAAGTGTGGTCATTATCGTTTTTTAATTTGATTTCCTTTGAATTATTAATTTGTTTTCGTCCCATTAGGCTGTTTATTGTATTCCAGGTGGACTTGCTGTTTCCTTGTTCCTTCTTAAGCTTATCCTGAAAATATATATTTTTTGCAGCTCGGAGTAGTGTTACTAATTTGTTCCTGTAAGCTTTATATCTGGTTCCAAAAGACAAAGGCCATTTTGATGCAAGCCTTCCTAATCGGTGTTATTCTTTGATACTATTTTTTAATCCTGCAGTTATGTGTGGGCATCTGTTGTTTTTATTATTTACAGTCGATTTTCTTAGAGGAAAGCAGTCTAGGAATTTATCTCTAATTGTACAGTGAAATTTATGAAAAGCTTCATTTCCATTATTTAGGTCTATGATATATTGCCATTTTTCATGTGATATATCTCTAGTAAATTTAGCTATGTTATCATCAGAGTAATGTATTTTTTCTACAAATGCATTAAATTTATGTTCTTCTTTTTTAAACTGGGAGTATACTGCAAAATGATCTGTTATGTCGGTGTACACTATGTAATTATTTATGTTGTCTTCAAGATTTGTGGTCCAGATATGATCGATTAGAGATGCACTATTTTCAGTTACTCTCGTAGGTTTAGTAGTTATTGGAAAGCAGCCACGTGAATACATTAATTTTATAAAATCAGTTACTCATTGATAATTTATTTTGAACAAATCTAAGTTCCAATCACCGAATAAATAAATAGTTTTGTACTTTTTTCTTGCTGCAAAATCAAATACTTTCAGTAAAGCTTCAAGGAATTCAGGCATATTCCCCTTTGGTGGTCTATATACAGATGCAAAGAAGCAATTTTCCTTACCGTTATGTACTTGTACACTAACACATTCAATGAATCGTTCCATCAAACTGCACTCCTTTATAACATTCGAGCTATACTTATTAGCTACATACATACATACACCTCCACCTTTCCTGTCTCTGTTCTGAGTGAACATATTGTACCCTGCTATATTATACAATGATTCATTTTCATTATCCAGCCTAGTCTCCGAAAAACCCATTACATCACATATATTATTTTCTGCAAAACATTGATCAACAAATATTTGAAGATTATTTGCAAGACTTCTAATGTTCATGCACAAAACCAAAAATGCATTAGATTTATTTAAATTTGAATACAGTTCATTTAAGTATATATAAATTGAAAAACTGTTGGTTGCATTTCTCATATTATTCAAAAACAAATCTATTTCATTTTCAAGATCAAGTGGGTTAAATACCATCTTATCAAGCTCATTGATACATAAATAATTGGGAAGTACTTTGTCGTTGTTTGTTAGCCTTGTCAGTTCATCATCACTAATGGAATAGTATGGGAGGTATCTATTTACAGCCATGGTGAAGAAATAAATTACACTACTTTTACATTACTGACTTACAAGCTACTATTTATTTCTACCAAATCTTACAGGGTACTTCCAGCCATTTACTGGTTTAGGGTGCGAGCGCTTTATTGCACCCGTGGCGGGAGACACAGCAGGAGAGGGTGCGGGTGATGACATATCACTCTCCCGCCCCCCCCCACTCCCGCGCCCCCCACCACCACACCACCGATCCTGGTCAACTCCTCATCCACGCCACCCACAGCACCCACAGCACCGCCACACTCTCGGTGTTATATCTTTCTTTCACGATGAGTTTCGTATGTTTAAAAAAGGCAATTTTCACTTCTGATCTGGCCTTTTTTAGTTGTGGCATCTGTGCAGATTTTATTGCCTGTGATGCGGCACACAGGTCATCATTAATGTAGATCTTTGTGCCTTTCAACTTTTTGGCATTTCGCTTGACCGTCTCTCTGTCATAGTATTTGGAGAAACGAGCCACTATGATGCGAGGTTTGTCATCACGAAGTGGTCCCACCCTGTGCGCCCTCTCCAAAGTCATGCCTTCTAGCTGTAATTTATCGGCTATCAGGGCTGATGCCATCGTCGTTGTTTGCTCCCAGGTCTCCCCATCGCGTCTCTCCTCTACACCGCTTAATCGGATGTTGTTTCTTCTGGAATAGTCTTCTTGGTAATTCAAGCGTTCTTCTAAGGTGGTTATTTGTTGGTTTGCAGAATTTATTTGTTTGAGATAGTTTATCGATTGTTTCTTTGTCGTTACTCTTATCTTTCTCATGAATTTTAATAGTCGATTTGAGGTCATTAATTTCTCTCTGGCTGAACTTCAGGCTTGTCGTCAGGTCGGAAACAGTGGATTCAAGTGATTTTATCCTGTCACTTAGCTGTTTTACGATTATCTCCATAGCATTCTTATAAGCATTTTCTTGAGATTCCAACAGTTTGGTAATAACAGTTGGATCCATTGTTGTTAAGCAGGGTCGTTGTGGAAGCTCAGTGACATCACAACACCAGTGTGCATGCGCAGAAGTCAGCCAACGGGTCAAGAGGGGATGTAGAGTAGGGATTCAAATCTTTCAAATATTTCACTTAAAAAAAATCAAGTTCAGCACTACTCACAACTCCTGCAAAACCCTCTAGAGAGTCACTGTGGTCTTAGATACCTTGCTTGTGTGATTTAACGTTCGTAGCAGGTCACGATCTCTTGTTTATTCCTAAACATTGGAGAGCTCACGACTTGTAAACAGTGCCATCTCAGCATATAACAATATGAAAAGGGTGATCAACAATATTAAGTTAATACAAATAGTAACAAAACCGACCCGTATAACCCCTAATTTTAGGACTCTGATAGTTCTGATAATAACAAATAAAGTGGGAAGTATTCCCTATTGGGACGTAGTTCCCCCCACAATTGCAGATCACGAGCTCAACATGCTATGCTAAACATAAACAAGCCCAAGAGGAAGCCTTTCTTCAAGACAGTCCAGTACCTAAAAAATTACCCCCATAATATCTTTTGTGAAGCATTAATCAACCACAGAAATGCACTAAATGGTATAATAAACACAGCTAACGTCTATTTGCAGGTTGTAATGCTAATAAAAGTCTAACGTGAATGGCTAGATAGTTGTGCAAACATTGTAACAAGACATAAATCCACCTCTCAACCCCCTGGCTAACTAATGACTTCAAAGAGGCAATGCAAATCAGAAACCAAATACAAAAATAGCTAAAAATGAATAGATATGATATGACTTTTTGTGAATGTTATAATATAGAAAAGAAACATGTCAGATCCCTCATTGATATAAGTAAAAAAATACTTTTACAATAAACAATTTAATGACTCTAGACATGATACAGCAGCAATGTGGAGAGTGATAAGAAGCATGATACCAAATAGAAAGACTACCTCAGAAACTTATGAAAATATTATATTGTTGAAAGTCAAAGTGAAAAACTATTTTGCTATTGTTGGGAAAAATACAAATGAGAAAATGCAAGAAAACATCAACTCAGTGAACATGAGTAATTACTTAAATGGCAATTCTTCCAGTGTAAACATAAGAGATTCCTTCAAGATCAATCCTGTCGATTGTGCTACCCTAATTCTTACCATAAAGAGCCTAAGAAACTCTGGCTCCTATGGTCCAGATGGTATACCATTTCAATTCATCAAAGATGCTCTACTCATGATTGTATCTTATATTCTAGCTATTATAAACACATTCATTGTTACTAAAAGATTTCCTGACTCTTGAAAAAAATCACATGTAATATATTTGAATGAAAAAGGGGACAGAGAGGATGTGACAAACTATCGTCCCATTTCCCTGCTACACATTTTCTCTAAAATATTAGAAAAAATTGTTGCATGCCAACTAATGTCATATCTAGAGACAAACAGACTCTTAGCTATTAACCAATATGGTTTCAGACCGAAACTCTCGACGGAAACTGCACTGCCTAAAGTTACTAATAGAATTTACAATATCATCGATAAGAAAAAAATCTCTCTGCTTTTATGATTAGGCTTATCAAAAGCCTTTAACATAGTAAGTCATAAAATTCTTATTAATAAATATACTAACCTAAATATTGACCCAACCTGGTTTAGAGAGTATCTAGCTAATCGCAGACAGTCTTTCCATCTTAACAACATTATCTCTGCTCCTAAAATTGTATCATTTGGTGTTCCACAGGGATCAGTTCTTGGTCCTATCCTCTTCTCCATTTACGTAAATGATCTATCTTGTTTCATTTCTGACTCTCTATTTGTACAGTATGCAGATGACACTCAGCTACTTCTTAGTGGTGATGTTAATAATCACCCAGAGCTAACCTTAAAAGCAGAAAACGCTATGTCAAAAATCAAAACCTATTTTCAAGAAATGGGGCTGTTAATTAACGATAGTAAAACACAATATATGCTTATTAGCTTAAGGTACCATATAGCAGAAATTCCAGAAAACACAACAATTAATTATTTTACTCCTAGCAAAACAGCAAAAAATCTAAGAATTCACTTTGTTAGATACATGTTGTTTGATTCCCGTATAGATACAATATGCAAAAAAGTTACATGAACACTAATGTACTTATCACGTATAAAAGACAATTTTGAGACTAACACTCAAATAATTTTTTTTTAAAGAGTGTGACACCTGGACAGGCAAAAACTGCCCTTATCAATAAAGGCCTGGGCACGAGAAAATACCAAGAAGAAGGAAAAGAAAAAGGTTAAGGGCAAGGCAGAGATGAGGTAATGTCACACAAAGGAAAATGACAGACAGAAAAACAAAACAGTCAAAGTACAGAGGACCCAGAGATATGGAGGACCAGGTTCTGAGATGATGATAGATCTGTTTTTTGAAGGATGAAAGGTCATGAGAATTAGGAAAGATAGAAGGAGGAAGAGAGTTCCAGAGTCTGGAGGTAGATGGGAAGAAGCAGTCGCTGCACTGACCAATCCGTGAGCTACAAATCTCCACACAGTACCTGTGAGATGAGGTCGCTTGGCGAGTGTTACGCGGCCTCGGCAGTGGAGGAGGGATGCAACTCGCCAACTCATCAGAGCAGCGATGGAAGTAGTAGCGATAAAATAGCGAAAGGGAAGATACCTTACTGTGAAGAGAGAGAGAATCCAGGACAGAAGTATGAGAAGGATCATTAATGAGTCTCACTGGCTTAGATTCAACCCTATCAAGAAGATAAGTAAAGGAAGAAGCACCCCAGATGTGTGACCAGTATTCTAAGCAGGGGCGGATAAGACCTTTGTAAATTTTAAGTAATTGCAAAGAGGAAAAGTAATGACGAAAACGAAACAAAACCCCCAACTTTTTGGATGAAGATTTAGAAATTTGGATTATGTGATTCCTCCAAGACAAGTTAGAGGCTATATGGATTCCTAATATGTTGATAGAATTAAGAGGGTAAATTTCATTAGGTTCGAAGACGGGGGGAGAAGAAGATAAAGAGATAGCCAGAAACTGTCTTGGAGGCATTAAATTTAACAAAATTTTGAGTGCCCCACTCAGATACTCTCTACAAATCTGAGTTAAGAGTAGAAGAAAGAGTGACACGAGACTGATTTCAAGTAACAGATGAAGGTTGTGAATAAAGGGCAGAGGAAAAATGAAGGGTAGAATCATCGGCAAAGGCATGAAGAAGAGAGGAAGATGGGGATTGTAGAAGATCATTGATGAAGAGAAGGAAGAGAGTAGGTGAAAGAACAGAGCCCTGTGGAACACCACTGGTAACAGAGAAAGGGCTAGATGTCGCGCCATCAACAACTACAGATATAGAACGGTCAGTCAGAAAACTGGAAATTAGAGGACAGAAAGAAGGGGGTAAAGCCATAGGCAGGGAGCTTGGCCAACATAGCCTTGTGCCAGACTCTGTCAAAAGCCTTAGAGATATCAAGGGCAACGACAAAGGATTCCCCATAGTTCCTCAGAGAAGATGACCATACATGAGAAAGATAGGACAGGAAATCACCAGTGGATCTTGCCTTGGAGAGGTTTTAGGCTAAGGACCAGAAGCATTTGTCAGTGGGAGAGGAGTTAAGGTCATCAGCTTTCCTTCTTATAAAGGAAGCCTTAGACCTTCGAATCTGACCAGTACAGCGATTCCTAGCAATAATAAAAGCAGAGCAAGTTAAATCGGAAGGAGAGGCTAGGTAAGATCAATGAGCCTAATTCTTAGTCTGGATAGCCATGGAGCAGGCACGGTCAAACCAAGGTTTAGGGGGAGAGAAACTTTTTGTAGAAGAGGGAATGTACACCTCCATTCCCGCGGTCATGATCTCGGCAACTTTTAGAGCTACCTGATCATCCCTTGGGAAGTCAAAGAGAAAGTTAGGCAAATTTTCATATTGGGTACGCTCAAAGTGCCAAAGGCGGCGCTGAGTAGGAGGGATTGGCGGTGGGGGAGCGAATATAGAAGAGACTGAGATCATAGAGTGGTCAGATTTACCAGGAGGGGAAAGCACAGTATAAGAGTAGTTTGAAGGGTTAAAAGTAAAAAATTGGTCAAGAATGTTGCTGCATGTTCGTGACAATCAGGAACGTGAGTAGGATGTTTGACAATTTGCTCCAGATCATGAGTAATGGAGAAAGTAAGGGACTCGCTTCCTCCCACATCAGTGTGAGAAGAATGAAGCCACTCATTGTGGTGTACATTGAAGTCTTCAATGTAGAGAACTTCGGCATGTAGGTGAGAAGATAGCAAGGACTCATGGCACGAGGAAAGATATTCAAAGAAAGACACAAACTCGGTGGAGTTTGGAGAACAGTAGCAGAAGCAATGGAAGATAATGGTAGTGGAGAGATAGACTTTTAGCCAGTGAACATCAAAGTCGGGAGATTCAAGATCCATTAGCCTCACAGTAGGAGTGTTAGGGTTGCAGTATGCACAGACCCCACCTTTGTTGATTCTCTAGCCCGAAGTCACATTAATTATTGCACAAATGAATAGAATACAGAAGCTTATGAATTTTGCAGCTTGAGTTACCCTGGGAGGAATAACAAAATATGACCACATCACACTCGTTCTCAAAAAACTTGGGTGGCTGCAGGCAGAAATCAAGGTCGGCTATGCTATTTACGTTTTTGTATATAAAATTTTGAACCATCATTATCCTAGCTGGCTACATAATTTCAAAACAGTCAGGGATATAAGGTGAACCAACACGAGACAGAGTAGTAAGCTCTTTATTCAGAGAACAAACACAGATACAGGTTCAAAGATGATCAATATTAAAAGGCCAACACTCTAGAACAATATTCCAAAACAAGTTAAAAATTCATCCTCCTTCACAGCTTTCAAAGGCAAACTATATAGTTTTCTTTTGGACAAATAGTTACTGCTCACACACTAATCAAACTTAATGATTTAAAGCAATTTCCCTTAACACTAATCATTCTATATGTAAATAGATATGCCTTCATTGATTCCTAAGTTAAGACCTAATTATTCTCATTATAAGGTATGCAAATATGGTGATGATGCCGATAATAACGATCCTGTATCGAGTGTTATTATTTCTACTTTATTATTAACATTATTATTAATATCTTTTTTACTGTATGATTATCATCTGCATGTGGTGTTCTCTGTGACAAGAAGGTACCACTTAGATTGAAGGGAAAGTTTCATCAGACCATTGTTAGACCAGCTATGTTATATGGAACAGAAACAGCAAGTATGAGGAAGCCAGAGGAGAAGGGGATGGATGTAGTGGAGATGAGAATGTTGAGGTGGATGTCTGGAGTAACAAGGAATGATAGAATTAGGAATAAATATATAAGAGGATCGACAAAGGTAGTTGAATTATCAAAGAAAATACTGGAGGGAAGGCTTAGATGGTATGGATACCGGTTATGTTGGGACAAACATCATGTTGGAAGACATATGATGGAGATGGAAGTTCGGGGTAGAAGGAGGAGAGGAAGACCAAGAAAAAGATGGCGTGATTGTATAGGGGAAGACTTGCAATGGAAGGGTATTGATGAAAATGAAGCAAAGAACAGAAATAGATGGAGACGACTCATTCACACCGGTGACCCCATATAAAAATGGGTTAAAGCTGAGAAGAAGAATAAGATAATTTTAATACATCTGTTAACTCAAAGTAATCTTCAGTTTCTCGGAATGCTATATTTCTTTTCACTGTATATATTACCCTCATATTTTTTTGTTGAATTACATGTCTACTTATAGATGTACTCTTAGTTTTGTAAAAGAATAACCATTGTCCAATAGTCATAGTCATAGTCATAGATTTTATTGCCAAATATTCAGTATATATACAGGAATAAATATGTACTTTATATTCAGAGGCACTAGCCTGCTGAGCAAGAGCTCCTTGGCACGCAGTTTAATATACACTTCACATAATTTAAAGTATGACGGCAATAGGTAACAAAAGCTCCAATATAGCAATCTCATACTTATCTTGTAATAAAACAAAACAGTAGCCTGACCTTAACCTGGACATAATGATGCACCAATACTTTATTAATTATTATTCAACAGCTGCTTGATTTTGCCTAGTAAATAAAAGCTGCTTGAGTTTCTTTGGGAATAAATGTTTATTTATATGTTTGTTTGTTTTTTTATTTGCTTTGACTTTACTGAAATAATTTACCTCTATTACAGACCATATATAATTAGCACCTTTCATCGTTATCGATATCCAATTCTGAGGGTGGCCGGGCCTTGGTGGGCCCACAGGTGGGATCGTCCAGATCTGGAATACATCTGTAAAAATAAGAGGAACAGAGGTGTTCTGTTCAGAAGTAATAGTCTCCTTCAACTTTTGAGGTGCCTTGTAGAGAGGAAGGGGAAAGTTGAGATAGGATATGGGTGAAGATGAGAGAGCTGATGGCACCGCATGCACGCTTTTAACTGCTAGAGGACCACCAGGAAGGAAGGGTAAGAGTAACTAACAAACAAACAAACAAGCAAACAAACATTTATTTCCATATTGTACAATGGTTATTCAACATTAATAGTAACTTATAAGTAGACATGTAATTAAACTAATAAATAAGAGGGTAATACATATAGTTAAATTAATGTAGCTTTCATAAAAAAAATAATGCTGTAATAAAAATGCTAAAAATAATGTTAATAATAAAGTAGTAAGTCTGACACTATATACAGGATCGTTATTATCGGCATCATATCCATATTTGCTTACCTTACACTGAGAATAATTAGTTCTTAATGAGCAGCAACTATTTGTCCAAAAGAAAAATATATAGTTTGCTGCTGAAAGTTTTGAAGGAGGATGCATTTTTAAGATGCTCTGGAATATTATTTCAGAGTGTTGGCCCTTTGATAGTGATCATATTTGAACCTGCTTCTGTGCTTGTTCTGTGCATAAAGAGCTCACTGCTCTGCCTTGTGTTGGTTCCCCTTATATCCCTGACTGTTTTTAAATCAAATAGTCAGCTAGGATAATGATGGTCCAAAATTTTGAATACAAAAACATAAATAGCATAAGCGACCTTATTTTCTGCCCGCAGCCACCCAAGTTTATTGAGAGCTGGTGTGATGTGGTCATATTTTCTTATTCCTTCCAGAGCAACTCGAGCTGCAAAATTAATAAGCTTCTGTATTCTGTTTATCTGAGTCTTAGTGATATCTCCCCAAATAGTTGTCCAGTAATTAATGTGAATTAGGGCTAGAGATTTAGCAACAGTTATTCGAGTGGTAGTCTCAAAATAGTCTTTATACGTGATAAGTACATGAATGTTCCTGTAACCTGTTTGCATACTTTGTCTATGTGGGAATAAAACAACATATGGTTATCAAAGTGAATTCCTAGGATTTTGACTGTTTTGCTAGGTGTGATAATATTGCCGCAAAAATTAATTTTTGTGTTTTCCGGAATTTGTGCTATGTGGAACCTTGAACCAAGAAATGTGCACTGTGTTTTACTTTCGTTAATTAACAACCCAATTTCTTGAAAATAGGTTTTAATTTTTGACAGAGTGTTTTCTACTCTTAACAAATTTATAAATATATACAAATGAAAAGTAAATGGATGAACATAATACAGAAGAGAAAAATTAATAAAAAATGGGGTTTTGCTGATGACCAGCAAGGACAAGGCTTCATTTTGGAACCAAATCAGTGTTTGTTTGACTCATGCTGAAGAGGCTGAGGAACAGGTTTTCAACCTTATGAGCTCATGTCTTTACAAAGAGCATGCGTTGTTACCTGGTTATCTAGGAGGAGGGTACTGACTGATGATGTTCAGTAGGCTGTCCATGAAGTTCATTGTTGCTATTCTGATTATGGAGCTAGCAACATGAAGGGCATTGGAATCCATGCTAGGTGTTACTGGGGCACTAGTCTTCCATCATATTTCAGAAAAGACTTCATATTCGAAGATGTAGTGGCGCAGTGGATGCGGCGAGGCTTCCTGACAGAAGGTGCACTCCCTAACGGCATCTTCCACTGTTTGCCAGGTGCACTTATAACCAAGTCTCAGACAGTGCAAGTTGACTACTGTGCTTCTGCGGTGGCTCTTGGGCAGGTTGCTGCACTGGGGATTGGTGGTGGCTTAGTACCACCAGGTGGAGGGAGAATCGGTGTCAGTGCACAAGTTTGGTCTGGCTTGTAATAGGTTAAGGAGTGACCTGGAAGCTTTGGTTTAGATCTGGAGAGTCCAAGGAGGCAGGGATATTTGTTTGGCAGTTTGGTCGGTTTCTTCATTTCCCTTGATGACGACATGGCTGGGAATCCAAGCAAGAGTGATGGCTCTTCCAATGCTAACTGCCCTGTGGTAAAGGTGAAAAATGCTGGTAATAATTCTCACATTATCTTTGAAGAGTGGTTTCCTGATGGCCTGTAGGGTGCCTTTAGAGTCAGAGAGAATAAGGGCATGGTCAGTTTCTTGCTGGAAGAAGAAACTGAGGGCATTGGCTATGGCAACCAGCTTAGTTTGGAGCGAGGAGCAGAAGTTCAACAGCCTACAGGATTGAACATGCTCTTCAGTGGTGAAGGCGGCCACTGAGGTTCAAGGTTATTGATTGACTGAGCAGTTAGTGTAAAAGATTTGAGAGTTTGGCCTGCTCCAGCTCTGAATGTTGTCCTTGTATGTGTTCTTAAGGACAAGTGGGTCAACTGAGCTTTTGGGGTTGTCTGGCAGCTCAGTTTTTATGTCGAGCAGCTGGTCGTCCAATGGAGGAGGGCATCAATGGTAAGGGAGCATAGTGTCTTGGCTCTTGGCTAGGATGTCTTCCTTGACTAGTAATGCTTGCAGGCTGGCACAGACCTTGGCTGCCCAGGTTCTTGCAGGGAGGTCCGGGTGGTGATCGAGGGCTAGCCATAAGTCAGACCCGGTGAGGCAGGGACGCTGAGCCGTGGTGGTTTTGGCCACTGAGAGGGCTAATCTTTATAGAGATCTAAGTTTAAGTGGCATGAGGTTGAATTTCAGCTGGAGGTTTTCTCTCTTGGTCCACATTGGGGCTCTAAGAATGGCCAGCATGGCACTATTTTGTATTACCTCTATCTTGTCCCATTGTTAGTCTGTCAGTAGCCAGAGGGTGGGACATGCATAGTCTACGAGGCTTTATATGGCTTTATATCTCGGGTCTGAAGGTTAGTTGGCTATTGAAATATACACCCAGGTAGAGGTGCTTGGTAAGCCAGTCCATTGGTGGATGGGGAGCACCTTGGTTTTGTAGTCGTTTATCTTTAGTCCGAGGGAGATGGAGGCTTTGTAAATCTTGGTGAGGCAGCACTGGTTCTTGTTTAAATTCCTGTCGCCTCTTGTGACGAGGGCAAATTCGTCAGCATAATTGAAAATCTTAGCTGCAAGTGGTAGCGCAATGTCCATGATTTTCTCCATGAGATAGTTGAAGAGGAAGGGGCTGAGAATTCCACCTTGGAGGGTCCCGTTTTCATGGACTTCATAGGTGGAATAATGCCCTTGAACTTTGACTCGAGCGCTACGGTTTTGTAGACTCAGTTAGATCCAGGAGAGAAGGTTTCCTTTGATCTGCTTAACAACCAGAGCAGAGAGTATTGCTGGTGTAACTGTTTCAAATTACTCCCTGTTTAAGAAGACTCCCTCAGTCTGGTGATACTAGGTTCATGCGACTCCCCATCACGTGAAACTGGTTTCAGACAAATCCCCACCAGTGTGAAATGACTCCGCAATCGAATGAACCTAGTTTGAAGTGATTTCACGGTAGAATGAATCAAGGTTCAGTCGACTTCCCATCACTTAAAATTATTTCGTTTATACTATGATGTGTTTTGTTTTAGAAACATCGATTGTGGTGTTTTGTTGAGGTGCAAAACACCAAAAGTGGTGTTTCGTGGTTGTTTTGAAGCTTCATTCTGAGTGTTTCCTTATGAACTGGAACACCTTTATTTTGGTGTTTCTGAAGCTTACTAGAGTGTTGACTGTTTTGCTTGCAGCTCACCATGGCCTTATCAGTCACTTGCAGCTCATCGATGTGCTTACACCATGGAGTTCTCTACTGAACAGGACGAGGTGGAAGAGTTTCTGTGGTTAAGACCAGGCACAGGGACGCAGGGGACGAGGAGGTGGGCTTCAACCGACGGCGCCTGCCTGCCTGGGAGTTTCAGGGTGTGTGTGTAGAAAAGAAAAGCGAAATGGGGCAATGGCCTATAGATTAATATTTTTACATATGATTGCAGAAGTTTGTTTCCTTCGGGTGATTAAGGATCACCAATACCAGCTTGACATTGTGCTGGGCAGTCACCTAGGACCTGGTGATAGCAACGAAGCTGTTGCTTTGGTGTTTCTGAAACTAACTTCTGAAACTAACTTCTTTGAACGCACTCCAAAAAATTATACGTCATCTCCGCTATCTCCAAGTGTCCAAATAGTCGTGGTTCAGAAAGAGGAGATTACTTACAAGTTTTCTCAATTGACAGTTGCAACGCAGTGAGCAATCCCCAAAATCTCTAGTGGACGTCTAGTATTCAAGAAAAAATTAGGTCCATAAAAAATATATGACCTTCAACAACACCAGCGAACCTCTTGCCATTAAAGCAATTGAAGGAGACGGAAACTGTCTTTTCTTGGCATTCTCATATGTTATCACTGGAGAAGAGGGCCAACACGACGTAGTCAGAAGCTTGATATGTGATTTCAATGCCAGCACTGAAAACATCAATGTTGAATCAATGCATCATAATAAAGTGTGGGGGACAACAACATAGATGTTAGCAGAAGCCCATATGTTTCATGTGAATGCATGTGTGTGGGAAAAGTTCTGTTCTATGCACATATGGCATATACATAGTCCAAAATGCAGGGAAATGGTAAACGAGTCAGTGTACCTCGAAAATAAAGCAGGCAACCATTTTAATTAAGCTATTCGTGTGTAATGTGCACATGATCAGTGATTAGCTTTTGGATAGGAGACAACATTAATGTACTGTATTAATGTAATGTAGTGTGATTAGTGATTAGTTTTTGCATGCGAGTCAACATCAATAAATCATTTTTATCCAATAATGTGAGCCATTTCAACCTAATGGGGGGGGGGTCATACAAACCAGTTTCAATTGACTGGGGAGTGCTGTCTAACTAGTTTCAATTTACTGGGGAGTTTTTTAAGACTAGTTTCAAGAGACTCCAGGAGTCTTTTTAAGGAGAGTATCCTGAAACGTCTACACCGGTACATTACCAAGTTCAAAGGCCTTCTCTAGATCAAGAACAACGATGAATCCACGACGATCGTTGGTGAATGATTGCATGGAAGCTATGCATTCCGAGGTGCCTAGGCCTGGCTGGTAGGCAAACATATTTTCATGGAACCTTTCTATAATAAATCATATGAGGGAGCCAGGACACTAAGAATTTATAAAAAAAATAATAAGCTATCATCCCTAAGAAGCATTGTACATCACTGACAGACTTTGGAGGGGGTGGATCTAAAATAGCAGATCCTGCTGGGTGGAGATTTAACTCCATCACCAGAAATAACATAATTCAAGTACTTAATAGCATAAACATTCAAAACTGCCTTCTTTATATTTATAGCTATATTATACATTTGAGATTCCCCCAAAACTCTGTCTAGTCTTCTATTATGTCTTCTTGTGTCTCGTCTCTGATTAGATACCTGGCAAGACTTGGTATATAAAATACTGAAAAATGGCAGGTAATGATGCAAGGCAAAAAGGAGTCCTTTATGCTAAAATATCCCTTATGAGTATTTACTACAAGCAACTCCTTTGGTAATGAGTATTTTTCACATGATACACTTTGCCTTAGGTGCTCAAAAAGACCACAGATTTTTATTGACTTCTTTATCAGCATTTAAAACCGGAGCTATTGCTCCAGTAAGTAAAACATATTGATTCAATGATATCCTCAGCAACCAAGTATTCTGAAGCCTCTTCCACTAGTTTTCCATAGTGGCATGCTATCTGAAACTTAAGTATACACCACTTTTAAGATGAGCTTCGGGTAAAATACTTGACTTAGTTTCATTCAGCTGCATAATTCTTTAATTGCCTTTTAAAATCCATTACACTGTCAATAATGTTACTGCCATTTTCAACTACTCCAACTAGAGTAATGCCAATCTAGGACATTAAATCTCTACTGCACGAATTGTGATTATGATATTTAAATAAACAAAAACCTTATCTGGTAAGATATGATTGTATTTAACACTTCTCTACACTTTTCCAATAACTGTAACATTTTCTTTATTATAAACATTAAGAATATTAATTCAAGACTACGCCAGGAAGACAAGACTTTAAACCTACTCACAACCTAAGATAGAAACTCCTGAATCACTGTCCACTTCAAATGGATATTATTTTCCATTTAAATTTAAACTAATTTTAGTTCTTACAGAAGGAGCAACATTCATACTGAATAAATTATCTTTCTTCTCTGAAGCACCAATTTCTGTCATACTCAGAAGGAGGCTGTTATCACGATCCTCTTTATCGAGTGCTTCTTCAAACACATCATTCATTTTCTTCCTACCTTTCGTCCTTTTTTTTTTTTTTTTAAAGCAGAGTTTTTCGAACAATCACTCATCTGGCCCATGCTATGGTCCCAACGACTACGAGAACCTTTAGGAGTACAGTTTGCTTCCTTCATAAAAGCACAAACTTATTTCATGAGTCCTTTTCTGTTTCATATTGAACAGGATAAACGAGAAAATCTACAACCCTCATTACTATATGGGTAACCACAATGTCGGCAGCTGACATATTTTCTGTTAGTCGATTATTTTAACTGTAAAGCATTAACTTCCGATGGATGTTTTTCACTCCAAAAGTTTTTTTAAATTCAAAATACGCGTAAAAGTGGCCCCAGAAGTCATCACTTGCAAATCGAAGATCTCACTTGCCAAATTCTGAAAATATATTTCTCTGTCAAAGGCCATAAACAATCATTCACTTACCCTGAAATCAAACTGGTCACCAAAGTTACAATCTCTTGCAAGTGATATCAGTTCAACATAAAGAGAGTGCAGCTTTCACTAGGCATTTTTCCGATGTTAAAATATAATAGAACTACTGTGATTTGAAGGCTTAATAGCTTAACTAAGTCATCAAAAGATTTCTTATGTTGCATATCTGGCTCATATGGGCTAGTTAAAGTACCATCGGCTTCATTACCTGGAGATACTAACATGCCTTTATTTAATTTTCAGGATTACTATTATGAGCAACATTTCCTGAATAATCGAAAACTATACCTCCTGTTTAATATTTCTGCAGTCAAATGATTCAATTTTTGTCTGCTATGAAGATGCCATCTTCTAATAAAACTAAATGACATGCATACATATACATACACATATACACATGCCTCATTCCCCCTTGTAAGGTGGGTGGCCGAGCCAAAAAATGCACATTTACCACGATCCACACACCTCTACCACCCCTCTCATCTCCTTGGGGATAAAGGGTTGCCACGTCTCCCCCCCTTCCACCCTGCTTGGGTCATCCACAAGATAGGCAGGTAAGGATATTCTACAATAAGGACCGACAGCCGCAGCTGGTTTACCCCCACTGCTTCATCAGATGGAATCTCCCCTCACACCCATCCACCACAGTTCACTGAAATAGCAGGTGCGGGGGATCCCTTTGGGTCGTGTCATACATGCATAATCTTCCTCCACTCATTCCTATCTCTTGCATGCACTCTTCCCTGTTCCACTGCCATTCCAAGTGCATTAAGTGCTCTTTTCACGCCATCCATCCATCTCATTCTGGGTCGCCCTCTTGACCTAACTCCAATCACTTCTGCACTCCACACTCTCTTCACTATTCGTTCATCACTCATCCTTTGCATGTGTCCAACCCATCTCAACACCCTCTAATCAAATCTATCATACAGCTTCATTCCAACACCGGTTCTCTGCTTGACATCCTTATTTCTTACTCTATCTATTCTAGATACACCAATCCTTCCTCTCAAACACATCTCCATTACATTTAACATGTTCCTTTCATCCTCTCTTGCATTCCAAGTCTCTGCTCCATACAATGCTGTCGGCACAATCATACCTTCTTATATCCTTCTCTTTGCAGTCATTCCCAAATATCTATTTCTCATTACAATTTTCAACCCACCTAGACATTACTAGCTTCCTTCACTCTGTGATTTACCCCTACATTCACTCGTCCACTCCTTAATAAATGCGACCTCAGATACTTAAAACTCTCAACTTCTTCAAGCAACTCTCCATTCACTCCTACATTCAATCTGCCAACATTGACACTCCTCGTGCATCTCATGAGTTTACTTTGACCAATATTCACCCACAACTTCCTTCTTTCACACACACTAATGAACTCAGGCACCAAATGATTCAATTTATTTTCAATATCAGCCACCAGTACAGTATCATTTGCGAATAGCAACTGATTCAATTTCCACAAACTTCCATTATCATTCCTCTCCTGAACCCACACTGTTCTTCCCCAATCAGTCTCTCAGTACCTTTCCTAATTCTCTCAATTAACACTCTTCCATATACCTTACCAATACACTCAACAAACTAATTTCCCTATATTAGAAAGAATTGTTGCATGCCAACTTATGTCATATTTAGAGTCAAATAGACTATTATCAATTAACCAACATGGTTTCAGACCAAAACTCTCGACGGAAACTGCACTGCTCAAAGTTACAAATAGTATCTATAATAATATAGATATAAAAAAAAATATCTCTGCTTGTATTATAAGACTTATCAAAAGCCTTCGACAGTGTAAACCATGAAATTCTTTTAAGTAAATGTACTAACCTAAATATTGATCCAAGCTGGTTTAGCGAGTATCTATCTAATCGTAAACAGTCTATATGTCTTAACAACATTATCTCTATGCCAAAAAATGTATCATTTGGTGTTCCACAGGGATCAGTACTTGGTCCTATCCTCTTCTCCATCTACGTAAAAGATCTATCTTCTTTCATTTCTGACTGTCTAGTCGTACAATATGCAGATGACACTCAACTACTCCTTAGTGGTGTTATTAATAATCTCCCAGAGCTAACTTTAAGAGCAGAAAACACTCTGTCAAAAATTAAAACCTATTTCCAAGAAATTGGGCTGTTAATTAACGAAAGTAAAACACAATGCTTGTTTATTGGTTCAAGGTTCCATATAGCACAAATACCAGAAAACACAAAAATTAATTTTTGCGACAATATTATCACACCTAGCAAAACAGTCAAAAACCTAGGAATTCACTTTGATAACTACATGTTGTTTGATTCCCACATAGACAAAGTATGCAAAAAGGTTACAGGAACATTAATGTACTTATCACGTATAAAAGACAATTTTGAGACTACCACTCGAATAACTGTTGTTGAATCTCTACCCCTAAGTCACATTAATTACTGCACAACTGTTTGGGGAGCTACCATTAAGACTCAGATAAACAGAATACAGAAGCTTATTAATTTTGCAGCTAGAGTTGCCCTGGGAGGAATAAGAAAATATGACCACATTACACCAGCTCTCAATAAACTTGGGTGGCTGCGGGCAGAAAATAAGATCGCTTATGCTATTTATGCTTTTGTATTCAAAATTTTGGACCATCATTATCCTAGATGGCTATTTGATTTAAAAACAGTCAGGGATATAAGGGGAACCAACACTAGACAGAGAAGTGAGCTCTTTATTCACAGAACAAACACAGAAGCAGGTTCAAAGATGATCACTATCAAAGGGCCAACTCTCTGGAACAGTATTCCAGAGCATCTTAAAAATGCATCCTCCTTCACAGCTTTCAAAGGCAAACTATATAGTTTTCTTTTGGACAAATAGTTGTTGCTTGTTAAGAACTAATTATTCTCTTTGTAATGAAAACAAATATGTATATAGTGTTATTATTACTACTTTACTATTAACATTATTGTTAACATTTTTATTACAGCATTACTATTCTCTATGAAAGCTACATTTAATTTAACTATATGTATTACCTTCTTATTTATTAGTTAATTACATGTCTACCTATAAATTAATTTTACTTTATTATTAACATTATTGTTAAAATTTTTATTACAATATTATTATTTTCTAGGAAACCATTATTTAATTTAATCAGTATGTATTACCCTCTTACTTATTAGTTCAATTATATATCTACTTATAAGCTACTTTTAGTTTGTATAAGAAGAACCATTGTACAAAAATGGAAATAAATGTTTGTTTGTTTGTTTGTTTGTTTGTAAAACTACTACATTCATACTTATCTCCTTTCCCTTTGTGAGGTGGAACTACACATGCACTCCTCCAGCCAACTGGGACCCTCCCTTTCCTGAAACATACATTCAACAACCTAACCATCCATTCTACTAATGCCTCCTCACCTTTTGACAAGTATTCAGTATGACACCCATCTATCCTTTCCATCCCTGGTGCTTTACCTGCTTTCATATATTAAAACACACGACTATTCTAAGCCCCAAAGATAAGGCGTGATTAAGTCACAGACATGGTCTCTGGGGAGTCCTTAAAGCAGAACTTATTAAATTTATTTTTAAATCTGAAAAAACTGTATATAACATAAAAACCCAAAGTACATATGATGATTTTTACTTCGATGCCACAGTCATGTCATGAGTTATTGTTATCAAGGGATATTAAATAATACCCTTCTAATAAAACTAGGTGTTTATTTTACGTAACTCCAGACTTAATCCAAGCAACAAAAAAATTGCAAAACCAAATCATAATAAATAACTTAAAAAGTATAATTACTGAAATCTATGTAACATAACAGAATCACATACTTTATACTGAAAGCCAAATCTATTTAAGGAAACTTTCCTGACTGTTATTTGTCTTTGTAAAGCAAATGATAATCATAACTAATCATAATTATACAATTAATTACTTTTCAATAAGAAATAACAATTCCTACAAGTATCTGCTTTATCACCCTTCGGTTGGAAGAACCCTGAAACAAATATTTTTCTTCCTTTCCTCATTTTACCCTCATTTAACCTTTCAGCTTCTCGTAAGAAGATTTTGAGCCTGTCTATCTCTTCATGCGTTATGTATGTATAATTAACACTGTTCTGAATTTTTGAAGATCTTTTAAGCTTTTTGCCCTTAAAAACAATTCTTTACAAGAATCCCCTCTATCTAATATTACTTTAATTATTCTTACCTTTTCATCCCTAGAGTATTTACTAATGTGGCTCAAGCGGTAGCATCCGCGACTTTGAGGCGTCAGGTCGAGGGTTCGCGCCCCATCACGGTTTGAGATTAGCAAGGGCATGCACTCAGGGTAACGATTACGTCTGCCAAAACACGTCCTTCACAAGAAGGCAACCGTCCTAGCCCTTGGTAGAAAAGGGAGTCCGTGACGTAAAACCGGAACCGGTGAATGCTTGCAATATTCTCTGGACCACATACTACTCCATGCTTCCGTATCAGGTCTAAAATCGTAGCTTCATTATGTTCATGTCTTCTTGGACATGTTGACTCCTGAGATTCATTATATCTGAGGTTATCATTGATGTCTCTTTATCAAGTGCCTGGTTGATGAGTGGATTCGCCCATTCAGTCACAACATCTCATAATTTATTAATTACTGTTGCTTTGTAGACAATCACACCTTCCAGTACCACCTCCCTCACTGCCTCTTTTACTGGCACATTTTTTTCACTACAGCTACAAAAGATCTTGTAATGCTCTCATGTTAATTATTCAGCTCCTGAAAATATTTTCTAAGCTGTTCGATATATACCTTTATCTGGACATTCCAAGCTGCAATCTCATCTCTCTTAGAAGACAGCAGTGTACTAGCATTTAATTCATTTAGGTATCACTCAGCTGTTTATTGATATCATTTTTTTTGATATTCTAACCCCTAGTTCTTTCTTTTTCCCTTCAGCTTTTTTATCTTTTTTTCTAGTTCTTTCTCTCTTCCCCTTATATCTTGTGACTCTACACTAATTTTATTATAATCTCTCTCAGTACATTATTTCCTTATACCTTCCTTTCATAAATTTCTTTCATATATCCTTCCATATGCTGAATTTTATCACCAAGAGCTGATACGAGGGTCAGCAGGTCCCTGACGTCTTGTTTCAGTTTCCTAATAGCTACTTCCCCTCCAACTACCACTAGGGATCATCTACCATCCCTCCACTGACCATTAGATGGGAGAATTTAGAGACAAAGGCCCGATTTCTTAAAAAGTGTAAACCTAGGTTACCATATTGCTAGTTAGCTAGACACACAAATGGATTTCATAAACGTATCTGATGCTGTTCTGTGTATGGCTAGGATCCCATGTGGGATACTAGCCATATACAGAACAAATGTAGGTTTCTAGCCACACACAGAACTGCGTCAGATGCGTTTATGAAATCCATTTGTGTGCGTCTAGCTAACTAACAATATGGTATCCTAGGTTTACACTGCTTAAGAAATTGGACCAAAGATGGCCTCATCGTGGAGTTTGAGTCTCAAAGAAATAATTTTTTTTTCATTTACCCTATTTCAAAATTTGACTTTGATAATAATAAAACCCCAAATGAAGAAAAGATTGAACATGCAACAGAGGAAAATCACTTGATGTCAGCAATGCACCTGCTTTTGTTAATATTAATTATTAATTGCCAAGCTAATCACTTCAGAAGAAAATGGTTAGACAATTTTAACCAAAATAAATAATAACTTAATTCACAAGTAAACAATAATAAGCTAACTGAATTCATATAAAAATAATAAAAATAGAAAAAAGAACAAAAGACAATAATGGCACTCGTTTTTATAAACTTTTTTTTTACGGATCATAATTTGACTACTATGGGAAGGATATTTTTAACAAGATATGGAACCTCAGGATCAAGTTAATTACAAGCAAAAAAAAAACTTACCCCAGATCCACACAAAAATTGACGTAATATAGCTATAGCCGGTGAAGACCACATTTCGACGGTTTAATTGCCGCATTTCTTTTTTGCCTCTCCAAACTGCAGCAGAGATTTTTTTTTTTTAAATTTCATGATTGTTCTTTTCACTAAACGAAAATTTTTCTTCACA
>JAXCGZ010011347.1:212500-217500 GCA_037179515.1 Halocaridina rubra
TAATGCGTTCATTCCTAAGTCTAGCAGATATAATCTATAAGTTTGGATTCTTTTTAACCTTCTTTGGTGTGTAGTTGGTAGCGCCTTGACTTAGTAATTATAAGTCCAAGGATCGAGTCCCGGTCGGGGTAAATAATGATTCATGTTTTTACATATGTAATGTGCTTATTTGGTTAAATATATATATATATATATATATATATATATATATATATATATATATATATATATATATATATATATATATATATATTTATATATATATATATATATATATATATATATATATATATATATATATATATATATATATATATATATATATATATATATATATATATATATATATATATATATATATATATATATATATATATATATATATATATATATATATATATATATATATATATATATATATATATATATATATATATATATATATATATATATATATATATATATATATATATATATATATATATATATATATATATATATATATATATATATATATATATATATATATATATATATACACACACACACACCATGCTCTAGGGGGGAGTTCTTGGCCATTTCTGATTTACTAAATCAACCATGATATTCTCGTTCTACACATCATTGGCTTTCTGAAAAATTTATGTGATTGATCTGAATTTGCCTAAATTTTGCTACAGAGGGCACTTTTCAAAATCGCCGCTAAAATGTGCGGGCAACGCAAGTTAAAGTTTCTCCTTGTTTTTCCACCCTTATAATTTGCATTACTCATTTAATATGCACATGAAATAGCCAATAATTTTTTCAAGATGAATAGGAATGCATCCAGAATCTTGTGGCTTTCTTTTTATGGCTGTAATTCTGAAGTTTTGGGCCATTACCGGTTACAAGAAACCTCATATCTTAGCCAAGATATAACTTATTTAATGCTCTTCAGCTCCACAGTGTGGATCTATTTGTATCTTTCTTCTCTTTCTCCTGGGCCTCGATATCCGTTCCTTTTCACTTTCTGAGTCCTTCTCAGTTTAAAGCTTGGGGTCTAATTGTAAGAACAGTTTTCAATTGAGTTATCTGATAAATCTCTGCATTATGATTTTTTATTGCTTATCATATAAGTTATGAGGATTTTTACAATTATCAGTCTTCTGATACTTGCAGAACACGCTGCATTTACCATCGATGCACGGCAAGAACAAGTTACATGAGCACATTTGCTTCAATGACACACCACACTCCAACGTGGCTCCAAAAATCACCATGATGTCGAAGGAAGAAAATTTTCATTCTCATGTGCAAAACCATGATCTAGTGGATCAAGATCTGCTGTTCCGATGTGGAGATGCCTGTCAAGAACATGCGTAGTTGTATATTCATTGAAAAATGCACGGTAGATGTGAGGTGTCAAACCTTGAGTTGTTGGTGGCAGACTCTGGTGTGAAGCTGACTTTGAAAAGTGAAATTGATGTGCTCGAAGTTGAACAAAATTGCTGGACTTGTTTCCAGCATCTACGACATGCACCAAGTACTGTTCTGCCTGCTGGATCAATGAAAAAACTAGTGGAGCTCTTGCACCAAATCCTTGCAAGTAAACCACATGTTAATGCATAGCTGGTTGAGAATGGTCGGCTCACCATGCGTTTCTGAATGTCTTTCATGCAAGTATCCATAGATCAGTTTTTCCATCTGTACTTTGTTTTTTTCTTGACGGCCTGAATGATGTTATGTCCTTGGGAATTGGTGTCGAGAGCTCAACTGAGCTAAGTACTACTGGAGTTGTGCTACAACTCCACAACCTCTCCATATGTTTCACTGAGGGGTTGTCATTGTAAATGTCAAATATGTAATCACATCTGCCATAGTGATAATACATACCATTCATTTCTGTAAGCTTTGAAAGCAGATTAGAGAACCTTGTGAGTCTAGATAGAGGCACTCTGCGGATTGTTGCCATGAAATCAATAAGGAAGGCTGAGGTAGCTTTATGCAGGTAACAATAAACATCCAACTTGAGGATTTCCTCTAATTCATGAATGAGTTGGATCTCTGGTTTGGTCATGACCCCATCATCACCAAACAGCATGGGAGAAGATACAAAATCATATGTCAGAAGAACGTCTGTACCGAGATCTCTATCTCTAGCTACTTCGATTTATTTTTCAGTCATATTTATGGCTCTGATCACTTTCTTGACTGTTTTATTGGGTTTATCTTTGATGGATATCATGGTTTTGAGGTTCCTTTTGTGAATAGTGTCTCTCAGTTGGACAGTTTTGTTGATGATCCTTTCACTGTAAAAAGCCTGGTATTTCTTCTTGTCTTCTTCAGATGAGTTCAGGATACCCTTTCTGATTTCTTCTGCCATTACTTGCTTTCTCACAGTTGTGTACCTCTGTGGGACAATCTGCTGAGAATGGTGAATCTCTCTCTTCAATAAACTTCATCATATTTTAGATGTGTCATTCTTGTCTGTTTGTGGCTGCCTGTGATGCTCCATAATGGTGCAATGCCTCAGACGTGCTCTCATGAACACCAGGATATTCACGGTGCAAGTTTTTCACAGCCATCATTTCATGGTAGATTAAATCCCATTGACCGATGTATTGCTTCCATTTTGCATGTCCATTGACACCATCACTGCACTTTGATGAGAGGTTGATTGTCTGCTCAAGCTTCTGATCACCACCAACTGTTGAGGTACGCCCAGGCCTGTCCTTAATTGAGAAGGAATGTCCCCCAGAGAAATGTTTAAAAACTGCGGGGGCTGTTTCAGGTAGGTTTCTTGCATCCTCTAGATACACTGTACCCCACTGAAGATGATTAGTGGAATACCAAGCAGCAATCTCATAAACCGCACTTTGCATAGCATCAAGATGCAACTGCCATAATCCTTCTGCATAAAGCTACCTCAGCCTTCCTTATTGATTTCATGGCAACAATCCGCAGAGTGCCTCTATCTAAACTCACAAGGTTCTCTGATCTGCTTTCAAAGCTTACAGAAATGAATGGTATGTATTATCACTATGGCAGATGTGATTACATATTTGACATTTACAATGACAACCCCTCAGTGAAACATATGGAGAGGTTGTGGAGTTGTAGCACAACTCCAGTAGTACTTAGCTCAGTTGAGCTCTCGACACCAATTCCCAAGGACATAACATCATTCAGGCCGTCAAGAAAAAACAAAGTACAGCTGGAAAAACTAATCTATGAATACTTGCATGAAAGACATTCAGAAACGCATGGTGAGCCGACCATTCTCAACCAGCTATGCATTAACATGTGGTTTACTTGCAAGGATTTGGTGCAACAGCTCCACTAGTATTTTCATTGATCCAGCAGGCAGAACAGTACTTGGTGCATGTCGTAGATGCTGGAAACAAGTCCAGCAATTTTGTTCAACTTCGAGCACATCAATTTCACTTATCAAAGTCAGCTTCACACCAGAGTCTGCCACCGACAACTCAAGGTTTGACACCTCACATCTACCGTGCATTTTTCAATGAATATACAACTACGCATGTTCTTGACAGGCATCTCCACATCGGAACAGTAGATCTTGATCCACTAGATCATGGTTTTGCACATGAGAATGAAAATTTTCTTCCTTCGACATCATGGTGATTTTTGGAGCCATGTTGGAGTGTGGTGTGTCATTGAAGCAAATGTGCTCATGTAACTTGTTCTTGCCGTGCATCGATGGTAAATGTAGCGTATTCTGCAAGTATCAGAAGACTGATAATTGTAAAAATCCTCATAACTTATATGATAAGCAATAAAAAATCATAATGCAGAGATTTATCAGATAACTCAATTGAAAACTGTTCTTACAATTAGACCCCAAGCTTTAAACTGAGAAGGACTCAGAAAGTGAAAAGGAACGGATATCGAGGCCCAGGAGAAAGAGAAGAAAGATACAAATAGATCCACACTGTGGAGCTGAAGAGCATTAAATAAGTTATATCTTGGCTAAGATATGAGGTTTCTTGTAACCGGTAATGGCCCAAAACTTCAGAATTACAGCCATAAAAAGAAAGCCACAAGATTTTGGATGCATTCCTATTCATCTTGAAAAAATTATTGGCTATTTCATGTCCATATTACATGAGTATTGCAAATTATAAGGGTGGAAAAACAAGGAGAAACTTTAACTTGCGTTGCCCGCACATTTTAGCTGCGATTTTGAAAAGTGCCCTCTGTAGCAAAATTTAGGCAAATTCAGATCAATCACCCAAATTTTTCAGAAAGCCAATGATGTGTAGAACAAGAATATCATGGTTGATTTAGTAAATCAGAAATGGCCAAGAACTCCCCCCTAGAGCATGGTGTGTGTATATATATATATATATATATATATATATATATATATATATATATATATATATATATATATATATATATATATATATATATATATATATATATATATATATATATATATATATATATATATATATATATATATATATATATATATATATATATATATATATATATATATATATATATAACCAAATAAGCACATTACATATGTAAAAACATGAATCATTATTTACCCAGACCGGGACTTGAACCTTGGACTTATAATTACTAAGTCAAGGCGCTAACAACTACACACCAAAGAAGGTTAAAAAAAATCCAACCTTATAGCTTATATCTGCTATACTTAGGAATGAACGCATTATATCTGAATGCCATTGCGTTCATAATACAGATTCCCCAACCTCTCTCGTGGCTTCATTTTCGTATTGGGAATTGAATTATATGCAAAAATAAAGCCATGAGTGAAGTTGGGGAATCTGTAATATGAACACAGTGGCATTCAGATAGAATGCGTTCATTATTAAGTATAGCAGATATAAGCTATAAGGTTGGATTCCTTTTAACCTTCTGTGGTGTGTAGTTGGTAGTGCCTTGACTTAGTAATTATAAGTCCTAGGTTCGAGTCCCGGTCGGGGTAAATAATGATTCATATATCTATATATCTATATATATATATA
>JAXCGZ010011348.1:0-107500 GCA_037179515.1 Halocaridina rubra
TCTATCTCTCGTCTAAAAATGAAGATTTAGAAAGTTAGGTATAACGACATGATTATTTACCGTGACTAAAATCCAAATTACTACTCGTTATGGGAAGAGGAGTATTATAAACATATCCTTTTCTAATGTAATGTTTGTATGTATTTATCTAAATATGTTCATGAGAAAGTTCCCCATGCTTGTAAGTCCCCGTCTCTTGGGTGGTTTATTTTTTTTTCTCACAAGCACTTACCATAGCTCTCCTTAAAACTATGACTCATATGGTATTTAATGATTCCTTACTTAGCGAATTCCTATTATTGCCTTTCCATTCGCTTCAAAAGTGCATCCTAACATCTTGCAAAGTTTTCTTGCGAAGTTTCAAACTGTGACCCCTAGTTCTAGAGCCAACCATATCAAAATATCGCTCTCTATTCACTCTCTTAGAACCAATGAACAAGTTTAAAACCCGTTTCCCTATCCTTCCTCTTCCTTACAGCTTCGAGTGATGGTGAGTCCAACTCCCTCAGCCTTTCCCTATAACTGAGATTACGTATCTCTAACTCCAGTTTCCTAGCCTGTCTTTGAAAACACTCCAATTCATTTATATGCTTTTTCATGTGCGGATACCCAAAGGGTGCTGCATATTCAAGCTGTGGCCTCACTTAAGTCATTAAATATTGCTAACCATTTCCTTGTGCACTTGCCTGAACGCCACCCTTATGTATGCTATAAAGCATATTGTTACGTCACCTTACCTATCGATCGCATACAAGATCGACATCAAGGCTCGGCCAGGAATCGCCTTGATTTGTAACTTTATAAACCTAAAAATACCCCTCAAACTGCATCCGTAACCTTATCTTTATAGATATAATCTTATGTATCTTTACAATATCTCCAAAGAAGCGCACAAAATACTACTATGCAGCCCTCCATCAACTGTATATAAATTGACCAATTTGATCAATAACTCACAATATGCTGCCTTTACTATGCCATTTCCGGAGACAAATATGCCAATACATTTACCCCTAGATCTCTTTTATTCACACATTCTTAAAGTGCCACCCTTTCTGTTCAGTGCTCAAACTTAGGCATTCTTGCACTCTTACCTCTTAACTTTACTTTCCATTATGAAGTACTGAATCTCATTAGCCACTTGTCTGACCACTTATCGCGAACTATTTTAACTCTTCTGACCCTTTATTTTCGTCGGTCACTCTCTTCAAAACTTTGCATCATCTGAAAACATATTTAATATGGCATTTATAGATACTGGCAGTTCATTTGCATATAAAATGAACAGAAGTAGCCCTTTCTCTTACCCTATCTAGTATTATTTTTTTGCTTTTCTATTAACCTCTTTGTTTTCTGTTTTAAATTGAAGCGTTTTAGATAAGCATCCTCGGAGAAGGAATATACCTACTACTGATATTAAGATTTGTGAATATTTCTCTTACTCTATTCTGACGTAAATACTTTCAACATTTTTGCTACCCTAAAAACTATTGACATGTTTATGACCTTTATAATGAAAGTTGTGTAACTGCTACTGATATTAATTTTTGTAAATATAATTTTAATTCTCTACTAGTTTCTATTACTTCTGTTACTTATTGTAACACGAGGGATATATTTATGCCACTGATTAATGCTTTATGTATCTGCTACTGATATTGATAGTCTTTCTGCTACTGATTGTTTTCTCTTTCTGTTACTCCTTTTTTTTTTTTTACATTTTCTGCTAGATCTATCATCTCTGTTACTTATTGTAACACGAGGGGTATATTTATGCTTTTGATTAAAGTTTTATGTAACTGGTACCGATATTTGTTAATTTTTCTACTACTGATTGTTTTCTCTTTCTGTTACTCCTTTTTTACATTTTCTGCTACATCTATCATCTCTGTTACTTATTGAACGGAAATGGACGTGATTATAGCTTGAAGAGGGAGCTTTGGTGTTCCAGACGATAATATAATTTTCTGTTATGATTTATGTTGTGCTTACTTCTCTTACCCTTTCTGTTACTTACTATAATTCCATAGTCCTACTATCTCTCTTGGAAATGGACCGTGTGTAGCTGCTGTTGATTTTTATATTATTCATATCACCTCTTTTAATTCTGTTACTGACCTTATAAGTTGCTGTTGTGCCTTTTCCGTTTTCTGCTACTTGTAACTGTTCTTTTACCTATTGTAAAATATATGCTCTAATGGCCACCCCCCTTCAAGACGGTACTTATGCAACTGCTACTAATGTTGCTATTTTTTTTCTTTATCATTTCTGCTGCTTTTCTCACACCGTTTCTGCTCCCTGTTACATCATCAAGGATGTAGTTCATTTGACATAGCTACTTTATTTCATTCTCATCCCATTCTGCTGCTACTACTTCTTTTACCCTTTCTGTTACCTGTTTATTCTGCTGCTAGCACTTCTTTTACCCTCTCTGTTACCTGTTTATTCTGCTGCTACCACTTCTTTTACCCTTTCTGTTACCTGTTTCTTCTGCTGCTACCACTTCTTTTACCCTTTCTGTTACCTGCTTATTCTGCTGCTACCACTTCTTTTACCCTTTCTGTTACCTGCTTATTCTGCTGCTACCACTTCTTTTACCCTTTCTGTTACCTGTTTCTTCTGCTGCTACCACTTCTTTTACCCTTTCTGTTACCTGCTTATTCTGCTGCTACCACTTCTTTTACCCTTTCTGTTACCTGCTTATTCTGCTGCTACCACTTCTTTTACCCTTTCTGTTACCTGTTTCTTCTGCTGCTACCACTTCTTTTACCCTTTCTGTTACCTGCTTATTCTGCTGCTACCACTTCTTTTACCCTTTCTGTTACCTGCTTATTCATCAAGGATATATTGCCTCCACCCCTGCACTTGTCTGACCGGTCAGCAACCTCTGTTTCGGTAGGAACCTCTTTGAAGTTTGGGGGGAATGGGGTAATTTATTCCTTGAAGAAACTACAGCCAGAAACCACGTGGTCCGTTGGTTAGATTATTAGAGCCAGAGGGATAACGAGGGGGGATAGGAGGTGGGGGGAAGGAGGGATTCTTGTTAGGATGAAGGTCCTCCACCTATCCTTCCAGGAGTAATATGTGTGTGTGTACGTATGTGTGTGATTACCTAATTGTGAGAGAGAGATAGATAGATAGATAGATAGATAGATAGATAGAGAGAGAGAGAGAGAGAGAGAGAGAGAGAGAGAGAGAGAGAGAGAGAGAGAGAGAGAGAGAGAGAGAGAGAGAGAGAGAGAGAGAGAGAGAGAGAGAGGTGTATATGAACTCTTGCATTATTATTATTATTATTATTATTATTATTATTATTATTATTATTATTATTATTATTATTATTATTATTATTATGTTATATAATTATTTTGTAGACAGTCTTGTCCCTGAAGAGCTTTTGAGTTTTGTAAATTATTTAAATAATTATTTTGTCTTTTATTTGCAGGTAACGATTTGTTTTCTAAGTGAAACAGTGTTTCATGATTTGGAAACACAATTCTTTATTTCAAAGTAGAAAAGTATATGAAAATATAAAAGATTTTTGTTCATATCGATATGCAATAAGCTACAGTGTGGCTTTTAATACAGACAAATACTTAAATAGAGATCATTCTAAGAGGTAAATAATATACTTGAAAGCTGAAACGCTTGCAGGCTTTATAGTAATTCATCTTCAGAGGACCTGACGATGAACAACAAAAATGTCTGCAAGCTCCCAGCACTCAATAGTTTTATATTTTCTTCATATGTGACCACTGCTCATATATATACACATTTGCTATATTTCTCGTGGTACATATTAATGTTTACGTATATAAATCGTATCTGTTTGTGTGTGTGTGTGTGTGTGTGTGTGTGTGTATTCATTCAACTCATCAAGTGATTCTTTGAATTATTTAGTATCTGAATTTTTATTTATCATCACGTGTATTGGGTTAAGCAGTTAGGACTGGTTTGTCAAGTTCAAGTCCCCTTGGTGTGTAGTTGGCAAAAATAATTAATTTACATCACTGGGCCACATAGAGGATTAACAGCTGTCAAGGCGGCTGCTGGCTTATAACGTCTGTAAGCTCGACAAGTATAATCAGTACACCAGTGGAAATACCTGTCTGTTAGTGACCTCAATTGCGTATTGTGCAAAGTCAAGAGAATATACTTGCATATCTCTGTCCGTCCGCTGAGGACCGCGATAGCAGTTGGTTATAAGACTGGACTCAGGAGATGACATACCCGCAATCGATCCCACTGTGGGGTATTAGGATGGGCATCAAGCCTTAATTCTTCAGCTCCAGTCTGTCTTTGACCAACCTAAAATATGGACTAATATTGACACATAAAACAGAAATAAAGAGCTCTCCACTGGCTCGTTTCATAAATTCAGAAAACTCGGCAGAAATAATGGATACACCTGTGGAAAATACACGTAGCTGGTGCAACCAAATGTATATTGAGCACAGGTAAGGGAATTTTCGTGGACTAGTCCTGTAGCTCTACACCTAATACATCTCACTGGTAATAACCTCCGGTTTTATCTGTCCTATGCTTTTGGACACGTGTGAGAGAGAAGCAACGTGTTTTATCATACAACTAAAACCTAGACCTACCCAAGCATTTTGAAAGTAGGTTTCTTGATTAAATATCTATCCATTGAGAGAATAAGCCAATTCATTTCGGGGCCCGTCCCAAGCTAGGATAATTGTAGAGGGATAGTGTTGAGAAGGGCATCCACTCGCGAATTTTTGAGCATTATCTAGAACAGCCTAGTGAGAAACAGTGATCCTATATAATCATGGGGAGCAGATCATATTAAGTTGGCACAGAGCTCAGGGTCGAATAAATATTGAAGTTTGGAGTCAAGGAAGGACATCCACCCTTAACAGTTAGGCCCATAACCAAACATTAGCTTACAAAAGACTAGTGAGAAACAGGAACCCCTTTAAAGATTTTGAGATCAAGCAGATGATAATAGTGTCTTTAGTAAAAGTCGTATTTAAAATTAGTTACCTGTAATATGTTCTTTATTCAACAGTATCACAATTTATTTTGTATATGTTACACTGCCTTCCCGTGTAGTTTATGATGTAATAAATATGCAGTAATATAATGATGATCTAAGAATTCGCAGTCAAGTTCTAGAGACTCCAAAATTCTCGAAGAGGCTACGTTTACTCGTCTTAATATAGTCATTGAAACTGAAGCCGATCATTTGGCTGAAAGGGTTCTCCGTGCAGGCAGAGAACCTTTTGTTAATGCAGGTAACAATTATTGCTTGCGCGCTGCAATCGCTAACTGTACCACTTAACACCTGATGAGCCATTGTCTTTGCAGCTAGTTGCAGTCTGCAGTTTCATCTTAAGAGACCTGTCTTTAAGATGCTCAACTAAAGGTCTTTTAGACTTAACATGAATTGGCCATGACAACTCAGTGTTAATTCTTCTTCCAATGACGGTTCTCTTCCTATGCCTGCATCTACACCGAGTATTCTGGCTTATCCATTATGCATCTCTTACTATCTCTTCACATCTGATAAGTTACAACACTCCCTATTTCCGTGACTCTTTATTTCTCTCTCGTTTTCGTAGTACCCGGGCCTGACGAGAGCAATTTTCTTTGCCCATCTCGGTGTCAATAAAAAAATACATGGCGAATATCCTGTTTGATATGAAATTCTTTGATTAAAATACTCTCAACCTCTGACAAATACCTAAGCTCTTTATTCGCAGTTGAGTGCTCGAGTAAGATCACCGACAGTTACTTATAGTAAGTACTTAAGAAGGGCAGTACAAGTACTTACTCGTCGACTTTCGTGGTTGCATTTGGTTCAAAGACCCCTGAGGAGGGACAAGAATCCTTGGCCTTACTTACTCCGCCCGCAGATAGTTACTGTATATTCTGCTTCCCCTTCAGCAGTTGTTACAGGAGTTGAGCTGCTCCGAGAGACATGTCTTACATTTTATCCTTTCTTCTATTGGTCCTCGTCAAGACAGATCGTTTGCAAACACCACATCTGTATTGTAAAAGCTAATTCCCGTTTTAAGAGAACATTGGTGTCAAATAGCAAGTGTTAACATTAATATTAAAGGATAATAGAAATTCAGTTACTCAGAAGATGTACTTTTTTAATCCTAAATCCCTTTTAAGAGAACACTGGTGTTAAATAGCAAGTGTTAACATTAATATTAAAGGATAATAGAAATTCAGTTACTCAGAAGATGTACTTTTTTAATCCTAAATCCCTTTTAAGAGAATATTGGTGTTAGTAGGCTAAGATTAATCCAGTTTATTAGAAGATGGGTATTTTTTATCATAATTCCCTTTTAAGAGATTATTGGTATTATATAGCAAGTGTTAACATTAATTTTAAAGACGTTAGGAATTAATTTAATTAGGTATTAGATAGCAAGTGAATTGGATTCGGTTTTACGTCACGAACTCCCTTTTCTACTAAGGGCTACGACGGTTGCCTTCTTACGAAGGACTTGGTTTGGCAGATGTAATCGTTACCTTGAGTGTATGCCCTTACTAACCTCAGTCCGTGACGGGGCGCGAACCCTCGACCTGCCGCCTCAGAGTCGCAGACGCTACCATTTTGGCACGGAGACTACTAGGTATTAGGTAGCAAGTATTAAAATTAATTTAAAAGGCTAATAGGAATTCAAGTAATTAGAAGATGCGTATTTTTATCCTAAATCCATTTTAAGAGAACATTGGTATTAGATAGCAAGTGTTAACAATAATTTTAAAAGATAAAAGGAATCCAACTAATAAGAAGATGATTGTTTTCAATCTTAAATCCCTTTTAGAAGAATATTGGTATTAAATAGCAAATGTTAACATTAATTTAAATTAATTTAGAGAAATCCAACTGAATAATTAGATTTTTAGCCTAAATTCCCTTTAAAAGTACATTATTATTATAAAATAACAAATGTTAACATTAAAAAAACGAGGAGTCCAATGAATTAATTAGAAGATAAGTTTTTTAATCCTATATATCTTCTAAAAGAACAGTGTTATTAAACAGCAAATGTTAACATTAATTTAAAAGGATAAAGAGTCCAATTAATTAATTAGAAGATAACTTTTTTAATCCTATTTACCTTTTAAAAGAACATTGTTATTAAATAGCAAATGTTAACATTAATTTAAAAAGCTAAGAGAAATCCAGTTAATTAATTAATTAAAAGATACGTTTTCTAATCCGAAATCCCTTTGAGAACATTTTCCATGTAAGATCAAATGTTATCAGTAATTTCAAAGTCAAAGAGAATTCAATAACTTAATAAGAAGATACTTTTTTTTAGAGAACATTGTTATTAATTAGAAAATATTACCATTAATTTAATAGAAAAAGAGAAATCTAATTAATTAATTAGAAAGTGGAGGTTGTCTCATTTTTATATAATCTCTATGGATTTTTTTTTAAAATTACTTTTTGTTTATTTGTTAAGAAGGAATTAATTATGAAAGGCACCTCTTGGCTTAATTAAAACCTTTTTACACCTCATTCTAGAGGTTTTACCCACCAGAGCTGTAACCTCTTGGGCACATAAAATCCTTTTTACATCTCAAGCTAGAGGTTTTATCCACCAGAGCGGTAACCTCTTAGACACATAAAAACCTTTTTACGCCTCAAGCTAGAGGTTTTATCCACGAGCGCTGTAACCTCTTGTCTTCATAAATACCTTTTTACACCTCATTCTATACTAGAGGTTCTATCCACGAATGTAGTTTGTACTCATGCGAAAAGAACCCTAGTCCTTAGGATGGGGTTCACACCCGGGTTGGATACTCCGTAGGCATAACGTCAGCGTCCTGACGCGGGGAGACTTGAGTAACACTGTTGTTCGCTCATGCGGAAAAAAAAAAACCGAATCGCTCAAGCGAAAATGCCCGAAGTAACCACGAGGTTCACATTCTCTGTATGCTTCACGTCTGCGTCACGTCGGGGCATAATTCATGAAATGGAGCTGTTCACTTTAGAGAGAAAACTAATTAATTTGGTACTTTAACTATTCATGTGTGTGTTTCACTCTAAAGGGGGGTTTACACGGTCAAACGGTTCGTCGAACGCGGTTCGACAGACAAGTGTTTGAAGTGATGTTCGAACGTGTGAACGGGGTATTTGGTTGTCAAACACGGAACGTTTTCGACAACCAAATACCCCGTTCACACGTTCGAACATCACTTCAAACACTTGTCTGTCGAACCGCGTTCGACGAATCGTTTGACCGTGTAAACCCCCCTTTATATCCGTAAAGTCAACTTCCCCTGGCAGCGAGACTAAGAACATGGCTGTTTCCTTAATGCAGGAGCAACGTTCTCTAATTTCTTCCTTGTTCTTAAGCCGCTACTTTTTCTTTTTAATATTTTGTTGTGCCCAGGCCTAATGAGGGCAATTTTCTTAGCCCGTCCCGGTGTCCAAATCATAAAGAAAAACAATTCTATATTAACCAGATTACAGCAACATTTCACTAGAAAAATAGAAAAAAATTATGATTGAGTTAATGAGAGAGAGAGAATAGATAGATAGATAATTAGAGATGATATATATATATATATATATATATATATATATATATATATATATATATATATATATATATATATATATATATATATATATATATATATATATATATATATATATATATATATATATATATATATATATATATATATATATATATATATATATATATATATATATATATATATATATATATATATATATATATATATATATATATATATATATATATATATATATATATATAGAGAGAGAGAGAGAGAGAGAGAGAGAGAGAGAGAGAATATGAAGGATGGCCTAGGATATGTTGAAGGATGATCATAACTGCCCTCCGGAGGGACAAGAACAACTACCCCTTCCTCCCCCTCATCCTTCTCCTCCTTTCCTATATATATTTTTTTTAATTTGATGTAGGTCACTAACCCCGATCTCTTCTAAATAGTGTACTCATTAGCTCTGATAAGTTTACAGTAGTTCGCACTCGCATGACCTGTAATTAAAAATGTATGAAGATAGATAGATAGATAGATAGATAGATAGATAGATAGATAGATAGAGAGAGAGAGAGAGAGAGAGAGAGAGAGAGAGAGAGAGAGAGAGAGAGAGAGAGAGAGAGAGAGAGAGAGAGAGAGAGAGAGAGTATATGTATATTCGAGTACGTGTATATTGTGTGTATGTGTTTGTGTGTGTGTTTTTATTAGGTATTAGAACGTAAATTTTAATTGGTAGAGAGGCTGAAGATAGATATATGAATGGAAGATAGATAGATGTACCAGTAGATGTTAGATAGCCAGCCAGAAATAGATGTTAGATAGCCATCCAAACATACAAACACATATTAAGTTAAATTGGGAAAATATGGATAGCTAGATAGAGGGATAGATATGATATTAGATGAAATATGGCTTGTAAATGGAATCAGATAGATAGATAGATAAATGATATACTGAAACATAAATATAAATAGGTAGATGGATAGACTGATATATGGACAGGTAGATATATTGATAGGTATAAAGTTGATTAAAAAAAATAGAGTTTATTATAATTAATTTACAATAGATAGACATATAGATAGATAGATAGATAGATAGATAGATAGATAGATGGATGGATGGATAGATAGATAGATAGGTAGGTAGATACGTAGATGAAGATATTCTATATCGTCAGAATAATAATGATAATAATAATAATAATAATAATAATAATAATAATAATAATAATAATAATAATAATAACAATAATAATAATAATAATAATAATAATAGATATTGATATATAAGTAAGCAAATAAAAAATAGATATATAAATTCAAACTATTAAGTAATTCTTTTCGTATGTTTGAATACCTAAAACAGATGATTTTTTTTATTTAGTTGAGTGACACACAGCTCTGCCTTTTAAGTGGTCAGTTTTGTTTCACTTAATGAGGTGAACCAATATATGTAACCTTGTGTCTTGGTAAGTGTGAAATTAATTAAGATATAAATAAAAAAAGACAAAAATAAGTTTTAATTTGCAGAGCTATTATAATTTCAGTTTATATATATATATATATATATATATATATATATATATATATATATATATATATATATATATATATATATATATATAAAAAATTGTTATTTATTATTATTATTATTATTATTATTATTATTATTATTATTATTATTATTATTTTTATTATTACTATTATTATTGTCATCATCATCATCATTATTATCATTCTTATTATTTTTAACATATGCTATACTTGGGACTCAACAACAGTCCAAAGGTTCTCTTACTCATTGAAACTACAGAAAGCTGATAATAATACTGTTAAGAAGAAATAATACTTTCTCAGTAGAAAAAAAAAACTGTTTAGTTTTCTTACAGGACTCATCCCTTCAACAATGTTCCAGATCTAGGAAACAATTGAATATATATTTCTTCAAGAAGGCATTTCATAAAATGCTTCCTCTTGTTTTGGTCCGTATAAAGTTATGAATTAAAAAAAAAAATCTTTTAAACGAGTCTTGCGTTATTTGTGCGTTCCAACTTTTCCAGACTGATGCGAAACAGACCAAGAAACAATATTAAGCATTCATAATCTCACCTTGCAGAGTGCCAGATGTCACCTGGAACTTGAAAAATATCTGTTAGAGTGTCTTGAGACATAGTGTCTCGAGATATATAAGCTAACAAAGCTAAAAGTAAAGGTGTGTCGCAGGGGCCATTATTTTTTTCTGAATTGACTGCTGTAGACACACACGCGCAAACCAGAAGACGGGGAGTTATGACCATAGGACTCTCTCCCGTGAGCGCAATTAGGTAAATGAAACCAGATCCACACATAAACTCTTTACCCAATAGGCCATCTAGTTCACGTCAAAATGGTCTTCCTTGGAGTGCTCTGAAGCTAAGTAACTTTTAGTTCTGTCTTGTCCAGCAAATGCCCCCACGATTTTATTATATTTTTAGTCAGGCATTGAAAGAACAGGTGACAAAGAGTTACTGATTTCCAAATAGACAAAAGAGCAGCTAGATAAATAGCGTCAGAAAGAAAGAAAACGTGAGAAAAATGAATACAGAAATAAGAGAGAAAACCTAAATGTACGAGAGACATTAGAGCAACTACAGTTCCGTAGGTCTTTGGCCTCTGCAAGGAACTGACCATGTTGATGATGCCTCGCAGGGATAAATATGAGAGGCCCCCACCGTCTTTCCAGGAATTAGATCTGATCAGCATGGACCTTGTTAACGTCCTTGCTTACACAATGCTCCCGTTGGAGGTGTTATCGAGGTACCACCTTATGAAGTGATCGTTGATGTTTTAAATGTTCATTTCATGGTGGAGATGGAGTCCAAGAAATTGGACACTATATATTATTTATGCTACTATATAAATTGTAACAATGACGAAATAAGTACGAGAATAAATTTATACATAATTTCTACGTTAGAGTACAAAACAAAACAAAAAATGTACTCCTCTAATCTTGAAACTATCCTATTAATCACCTTTCTTTTTGCTTCTTGATAAAATCTTAGCGAAACCAAACAGATACCCTTTGACAGCGTAATAGTACTTTGAAATATCGCAACGGGTGAAGTCTAATAAAAGGACTTGCAGTTAGTATGAGAATTAGGCAAAAACCGTTTAAAGCTTATTGAAGTACCAGAAGGCATACGGGTATACGTCATAACCCCGTAATGCCCTCCAGCAGCTGTTGTTGTTTGGTATGCCCATTAGTACACGAATCACATACTAATCTCATTACCACATCATACCATACCTTTGCTATGGTGTTTAACAGCTTACCCTTTAAGTAAGCTTGAAATATGTTTCTGTTAAAGCTTGTCATTTGTTTTTATAATCTTATTCCGAGGTGTTTCGTACGCTATCTCTTTGCTAGAACTTCTTGGTATTAAGAAGGAAAAGTTAGTAGCTTCCCTTGTCTGATTTAACCCGTATTAGGTCTGCTTGCTAAGTGAGTACACCTTTTAGATATGTGGAATAGATATAGTTGAACGACAACTTAATCAGATTTTGGGAAAGTTTAAAATACTTATCCTTCACCTCTGTTTAGAAATTTCATAAATAAATGTGTGTATTTATGGCATAATTCTCAAAGCAGGTGTTGCTTAACGGCGTTATACAGGACCTTACCAGCGTTCCTCGTCTTTTTTTTTTGTGACACCAGAATGGGCAAAAAAGAATAGAAAAAAAAAAACCTGCCCTCATCGAGCCTAGGCACGAAGAAAGCAAAAATTAAAGAGAAACAGGCTGTTTATTTTTTCAAAATTGTGCTATAAAATAACTTACCTTAGTTCCAGTTCCTCAAATGGGATTTTTATGTTGACACATTGCACAGGACCGTGTATGAAATCCTCGCCTCATGCTTGTCCAACAAGGAAATAATAGCAGCTCTCCTCCAAAGAAAAATATCCTACTTTATCAGGAATACCTAATACTTAGGTTACATAGAGGTGTTAAGCAGGGCCGCGTATGATTCCTACCAAAGAAAAATACCATACTTTATCTGGAATAGGTTTTTTTTTTTTTTTTTTTTTTTTTTTTTTTTTTTTTACAGAGGCGTTAAACAGAGCCGCGTATTTCTCCACCTATTTTTGTCCATTAAGAAATTTAACTGTAAAATCTATAATGGTCTTATCCGTCCCTGCTTAGAATACTTCTCACACATCTGGTGTTCTTATACTTATTTCCTTGATAGGGCTGAAGCTAAGGCAGTCAGACTCATCAGTAACCCCCTCTCTTATTTATAATCTGGATTCTCTTTTTCTTCGTCGTAAAGTATCACCCCTTTCTCTTTTTTATTGCTACTACTTTCATCGTTGCTCTTGTGAGTTGGATCCATCCCCCGCTGTCAAGGCCGCATAACCCTCCAAAAGCGGTCTTGTCTCACAAGCTCTATGTAAAGATTTGTAACTCGCGAACTGGTCGGTGCAGTGACTGCTTCTTCCCATCCGCCTCCAGACTCTGGAACTCTCTTCCTCCTTCTGTCTTTCCAAACTCTTATAACCAATCTTCCTTCAAAAAAACGGATCTTTCTTCATCTCAGAGCCTAATCTTGCCATAATTATATCTAAGTCCTCGGTACTACGACTATCCTTCAGCCTGTCCTTCTCCTATTGTGTATCATTCCCTTATTTCCGCCTTGTCCTTAACTTTCTACTTTTTCTTTGTTTTAATGTTTTCTTCGTTCCTGGGCCTGACGAGGGCAATTTTCTTGTATTACCAAACGAATAGCTGCGACCTGACATCATTTATCTTCGTATCCCAAGCCTGACTTTCACGAAAATGATGATGATATTAGTGTCTGCGGCAGTGACTTATGTCAGGTGAAACTAATGTGATTTGTTGATCATTTATCTTACAGTGTCATTGAAGACTATCATGATTTAGTCTGGAATTAAAAGATACTCGCGTAAAGGGAAATGTAGTTGAAAAACCTGCATTTTTGTTTTTATGAGATGTTTGGTATAGTTGTTTAATGTATACCTTCTTTTGGTGAATGTAATTGTGATATAGATTAAGTATGTAATTAGGAGCTCAAATTACATTTACAATTGTACCCTATGCTGTGATGCCTTGATCTTGGGCTATGTAGAACAGAATTACTCAGTTTCAGTGAACATAGTAATAAAGAGAATGAAATAGAATAACTGCTAAGAGATCACTCGTGAATACAGATGGAGCTATATGTTGACTCTCAACCCTGAAGATTTACCACTCACCCGACGCACAGTGATCCATGTACATTTCAGGGTTCATCACCATTGCAAAACGAGGTTGTTGAATAGAGTACAAAAATGTACTGTAGTTCTTTATTTCCAACAAAAGGAGGTACAAATGTTTATTAATTACTTATACATAGAAAATTAAGGTATTTAACTCTTATACCGTCGCTATATGCTCATGAAATATATTTGCACTTGTCCAGGATTCGAACCAAGGACACATCAATTTGCCAAAGGCAGATTTTTTTTCTTTCATAGTTTCATGTATAAGAATGTGGTTATTTATATACATGTATGCTTGTCTTGAGAAAACGAAGCACTTAAAACTGGTACTTCATTAAAGTATATTGAGTGTATGCAGTCTATCATCTGGTTAATATTGAATTATTAATGTGTGATGTAGTCTCCGTGGCAAAATGGTAGCGTCTGCGACTCTGAGGTGGCAGGTCGAGGGTTCGCGCCCCGTCACGGACTGAGGTTAGTAAGGGCATACACTCAGGGTAAGGATTACATCTACCAAAACAAGTCCTTCGTAAGAAGGCAACCGTCCTAGCCCTTAGTAGAAAAGGGAGTTCGTGACGTAAAACCGAATCCATATCCATTGAATTATTTATGAATGTAAATAAGTGATGTTACTTGAGAACCTGTTTGTCCTTTGGTTTTTAGTGGATTTTGTCTTATTGCAGAATGTGCCTTGGCGGATTTCGTGAGCAGTACTGGATCTGAGAAGATACCTTACGTCTTCATGCCACTGAAACATCAACTTGTTCATCCCACAGCTGAAGTGGCGTTATTAGGTGAGAAAAATGATTTAGTATAGCATTTCAACCTTGAAAAAAACCCTCTTAACATTATTTCAGCCTTCAGTCAGATTTAGATAAAAAGAAACTGGTTTATTATATTTAAATGAACAAAATTTTAAGTGTCTTTTGTTATAAGTTGTTGAGTACTTTTGTAAATAATTTAGCTGGAACGGCTTCTGCTCTTTTTTTTAACAGAATTTTTGGCAAAGATTCGTTTTATGCGACCCTTCTATTTTGGAGTCGGCCATTTCTAAGCTAACTTGATTAACTTAAGCCAGCTAACCTAGCCTAACTCGAACCAAGGTACCTAACTTAAACTTGATGCATTGCATACCTACCAAGTTCTGGAATGCATAAATGGAATCTTAATCACATTTTATTGGAGGGAAATGAAAAAGAGTTTCTCTAATATCACAGCCATTACAAGTTCGTGTTGTAGTAGTATCTTTCCAATAATAATAATAATAGTAATAATAATAATAATAATAATAATAATAATAATAATAATAATAATAATAATAATAATAATAATAATAATAATAATAATAATAATAATAATAATAATAATAATAATAGTCTTCAAATAATCTACCTTCCTTGCTGGGAATCAAATCTGGGAACTCAAGACTAGAACTCCACAACTTAGTCCTCTGTACCACAGAGGTTGTTAAAAGAGAGGGACCTGGAACATACACTGATGTCACACAGACAGAGGGACGCCACGGCCACCATATTCAGTAATAATAATAATAATAATAATAATAATAATAATAATAATAATAATAATAATAATAATAATAATAATAATAATAATAGTAATAATAATAGTCTTCAAATAATCTACCTTCCTTGCTGGGAATCAAATCTGGGAACTCAAGACTAGAACTCCACAACTTAGTCCTCTGTACCACAGAGGTTGTTAAAAGAGAGGGACCTGGAACATACACTGATGTCACACAGACAGAGGGACGCCACTGACACCATATTCAGTAATAATAATAATAATAATAATGATAATAATAATAATAATAATAATAATAATAATAATAATAATAATAATAATAATAATAATAATAACAATTTCTCCCCTAGGTCTAGAGCACGGAGGCACACCCCTTTTATCGCCTGTTTGTGTGGTTACCAAAGGAAGTATCCTCACCCCTAAAGGATGGAAAAATATGGCCAACACAACGACTCTTGAGCCGCCATTTCGGTAAGTTTCATTTTGTGATCAGAAATTATTTAGTTGCAATATGACACCGTCGTCAAATATGTATGTATACTTAATTATCTTCGCCTAATTATGTTCACGGAAAAGAGCTTGATGCTCGTAGCTCCCTGTCTCCTAGTCGGTTCATTTATTTTGTGTGTGGTTTTATTTTTTACTTACTACCACTTATCATAGCTTTCCGCAAATCTGTGAATGCATTTAGCATTTACCGATTCCTCGCTTAGCGAATTCCAGTTATCAAGTATTCTTACACTAACTAAAAGTACTTAATTACTCCTTCAAAGGAGCTTTCTTACGGAGCCCATTAAATATGACTTTTACTTGTAGAGCAACACGTGAATACTCCGATATAGTATTAATTATTAAAAAAAAAAATTGCATTATCTTATTATACTTATGACTCTCTGTCTGATATATTTAGATGTTATTAATTATACGCATTCGGTAAAGATAAGAAGTCCGTTTTAGATATTGAGGATGAGAGGACCTTTGATCAAAAAAATCTTTAGTATTGTCATTGCAAGGGAGAGAATCTAATCTCTCTCCTCTCTCTCTCTCTCTCTCTCTCTCTCTCTCTCTCTCTCTCTCTCTCTCTCTCTCTCTCTCTCTCTCCTCTCTCTCTCTCTCTCTCTCTCTCTCTCTCTCTCTCTCTCTCTCTCTCTCTCTCTCTCTCTCTCTCTCACACACACACACGCGCACAATGATCATTGTACTTTCTATCCACAGGCTATTCCGTGACAGTGGGCGCACCTATGTGCAGTGGGTGGGGGAGGAGTCCGCCCGCACAGCCGCCGAGGGGCGTCTAGTAATGGTCAGCCTTATCTGCAGAGATTCCGCCCAGCCTGACACACCTGTATTTACACCTTGCCTCGCCTTCAGGGTAGCTGGAAGTCCAGGTAAATCAAACATTTTTATTTATTCTTTCCATTTTATTTAATTATTTGTCTTGATGTTATTGTATAGCTTTCAGGGTAGCTGGAACCTGTTGTAAATTAAAAGAAATGAATTACTTACAATTTACACCATACCATTGTTTTTAGACCACCAAACATTTTCTCATCTCCTCCAGGAGCGTCGGAAGCTGCCCTATCAGCCCCCGTGAAAGGGGGAGGAGGGAGGAGCGGTTCGGGACTGTCCTCCAGTGAAGGGGTCATTATAGGTCTTGTGGTGACCTGTCTTGCCATAACATACGTAATTGCCATGACTATCTACATTAAAGTAAGAAGAAGAAGAAGGAGAATTCATAACAAGTGAGGAGATTTACTGTACAGTACTGCTTAAATGTCTGTGTAAATTGAGTTATTGTCTTATTCCTTTATTTACTTTTTCATTCATTCAATCATTCATTCATTCATTCCCTAGTATTCGTATACATATAGCAATTGTGTCTGTATTTACCTGTGTAAGTGGGATGATGAGTAGCATGTCTGTGAGAAGAAATATGGACATTCTTTTAACATATGGTGAAGCAGATGTGAATGGGTGTGCATTGACTCGGCCACGCCTTTACAAGTTGATAGTAACCCTTTGATATAGATGGACTTGATCCTGTTCTACATCGGTATATTATACTATATAAAAGATGATCTTTTTAAGATTAGTAAACTTTCTTCTATATACTTTTGTTTCTTTTTACATTTTTCCTAAGTATGTACTTCTTATTAAGATAGATCTCTGCCTCGTGTGTCAATATGTGTTTAATATTTATCGCAAATATTTATTATATTTATGTAATCCTATTTTGGGAAGTATAAGGATATAATCTTTCACTGAGATGTGTAAGAATGTAAGATAACACTTCGACAAATCCCGAGTGTAATCTCTCTTGGGATTTCTCATATATATATATATATATATATATATATATATATATATATATATATATATATATATATATATATATATATATATATATATATATATATATATATATATATATATATATATTTTGTGTGTGTGTTTTTTTTTTTCCACAGACTCAGATTTAAGATGACACTTCTGAACGTGTGACAATAGCGTACAAAATATGCAACCTTATTTCCAGCTTTTGAATGCAATGTTTCGCTTCTATATTAATGAACCTAGAAAATTCTATTTGGTGTTTACAGACTGTATCCACTGAAATTATATTGTTTTTAGCCTGTTGTGATATATGGCATCCACTAGCAACTTTTTACTGTTCTCTCACATCTGACAAGTCACAGCACCCTCATCTCTGTTTCCCATTACTTTCTTCCTCGTTTTCTTGGTGCCCGGGCCCGATGAGAACTTCTATTTTTTTTTTTTTTTTTTTTTTTTTTTTTTTTTTTTTTGCCTGTCCTTATGTCACTCTTGCAATAAATTTCAAAAAATTAGTAGAATTGAACATTTATGTTTAAACGTTCTTAAGCATCTCTATTTCTCACTACTTTCTTCCTTGTATTCTTGGTGCCCGGGCCCGATGAGAACACTTCTTTGCCAGTCTTGGTGTCACTCATAAAAAAAAGCTTGTCAAAAAATTAGTAGAATTGAACGAGAATGTTTTAACGATATTAAGCAGTTTTTTTCTTCTTCTTCTTCTTCAGGAGTAAATTAGCTGAAGAAGGCGTTCACGGATCATCAAAGAGTAGAGGAGGAGGGTCTGCCGGAGGGGGAGAGAGACGACCACCACGTGCTTTGCCAAAACCATCTTTAGTGTCTTCGAAAGATGACACCGAACATGAGGATATTGTCGATCTCTCCAAGGCTTCGAAAACCAGGAGAGCGAACAGGGTAACCTTTTGTTTTTTACTTATTCACAGTTGGCTTACTTCGAGCGAGGGAACTGAGAATCCCCTCTTTTGTATGCTTTGACTCGGTCATCTCCTTTATAAAGGGGATTATGCCTTTGTATTTTCCTCGCTCAAAGAGTCAAGTTTTTTGCCACCCCCTTATAAAGGGGATTATGCCTTTGTATTTTCCCCGCTCAAAGAGTCAAGTTTTTTGCTCTGACTCGGCCACTCCCTTATAAATGGGATTATGCCTTTGTATTTTCCTCGCTCAAAGAGTCAAGTTTTTTTGCTTTGACTCGGCCACCCCCTTATAAAGGGGATTATGCCTTTGTATTTTCCCCGCTCAAAGAGTCAATGTTTTTTGCTTTGACTCGGGCACCCCCTTGTAAAGGGGATTATGCTTTTTGTATATAGATAGACTTTTGGCTACTAGTGTCATATGGTTTATACTTCATATCATTAGTAAGGATTTCGACAACCATTGTGATTATTTTTTTTTTCTAGAAAATTATGCGAATCTCTATATCAATATATTTGTTTTAGGCCGCTTTCACGCCAAAGTGGGACGTCGCAAGTGGCATGCCACATGGCACGCCAGTTGAAAAGAACATCCAGAAATATATGAAACCTTTCACACAAAAGTGGCGTGGCACATGGAACGTGTCACGCCACTTCTGTGTGAAAGGTTTCATATTTCCGGATGTTCGTTTTCAAGTGGCGTGCCACGTGGCATGCCACGTGTAACGTGCCACTTTGGTGTGAAAGCAGCCTTTTGTTTTAAGTTTTCATCTTAATATTATTTATACTTACGAGTAATAATATTTCGTTATGGATATCTCATTCCATAGGTTTAAAATTTAGTCTTATTTTCATGAGACAGTTCCCACACTGTAGATGTATCATTACTATGATTTTGCAATTAAATTAGAATAACTGAGGGTTCTATGATCTTTCAGCAGTTATGTCAATTATATATGAATCACCTGAACATAGCTTTAACGTTTCTTGACCTTGAGACAATATCCCCATATTTATTTTTAATGTTTTACGTGAAACTATTAATCTCCATTATACGGACTGAGGTTAGTAAGGGCATACACTCAGGGTAACGATAACATCTGCCAAAACAAGTCCTTCGTAAGAAGGCAACCGTCCTAGCCCTTAGTAGAAAAGGGAGTTCGTGACGTAAAACCGAATGGGGGTGGACACAGATTGATTCTGGGAAGTTAAGGCTGGATGCCCTTCCTAACGCCCCTTGGTGGGCTTTCTATGTGGCATCCAGTCTTAACTCCCCAGCCACACTTTTTCAAATATAAATTGTCGGCTTGACCCCACTGACAAGCTGAAAAGCCTACCCGGGAGTGAAAAACCTTCCGTTTTTTTTATCAGTTCACATCATATGGCTTTCTTTAAAAGGGGACTGTGTCATTTAAAAGGAAATATTATCAATAAGATATTAACTACGGTAAATTACACTAACAAATGACTAGCCTGCTGGCTAGTACAGTGGTAACGCGCTGGCTTCACATTCATGAGGTCGAAAGATCGGTCCCTGTCCAAGACCGAGAGTTTAGGCTGTTTCCTGGCAGGAACTGCTGTGGTTGGGCACCACAATGGGGGGTTGGGGCTTGTCCCGGCTGACGAATACCCATTGTATTGTAATGGAAATAAAGGTTTATTATTATTATTATTATTTTTATTATTATTATTATTATTATTATTATTATTATTATTATTATTATTATTATTATTATTCTCCAGGAGCGCCCGGGAATCACTTTTACTACTGCAGTAGTTCACGGCGAAGCTAGAGGCCGAGGAGGGGCATCACACGACTCTTCGGATGGCATAGAACGAGCCCCGAGATCTTCGCTCGCTGTGGTGGAAACATTGGGTGAGTCTGTTTTTTATGTTATTATTATTATTATATCTATTAGTAATGTGAATGTGTTGTTATAGATTTCACAATTAAATTTTTGTTTTCCTTTATATATGCATGTTTTTAGTAATTTTTTATATATGTATTTCGTGTGTATATATATATATATATATATATATATATATATATATATATATATATATATATATATATATATATATATATATATATATATATATATATATATATATATATATATATATATATATATATATATATATATATCATAACCACAGTAAACTTAGCAGCAAAATAATAATAATACTACTACTACTACTAATAATAATAATAATAATAAAGATAATAAAAATAATAATAATAATAATAATAATAATAATAATAATAATAATAATAATATTTACACAGTAATAAGCTGCTTCATTAAATATATATGATGTGCATTTTGTAGCACAATATTTAAGTGGTAGAATAAAAAGAAGTATTTTCTTGTGGTTGGCATGCAATTGTGTTATTTGTGCTCAGTGTAACCAAAAAATGTGTAAAAGGCATGAAATTTATTTAAAGCTTTGCATAATCTTGCGTATGTGTCATTTTCTTTAAATATTTTTGTGATGTCATGTGATAGGCTGATGATTTTAGGAGAGAACAGCCTCAAAATAAGAAATTTTATTACTACTGGTGAAATAGGACTGAATGATATTATTCTCATTGAGCAATTGCAATATTTTTTTTAGTCAGATCCGCCAGAAGTTATGTATTCATTAAATGTATGTAACTATTAATGATCTTTATGAATACAGTACTACATTGTCTTATGTCTGTCATTTTGTTTTGCTATTTATAGAGAGTTTTAGTAGTCAGCTAGTAAAGGGAAAGCTTTCCTATATGCAGTACTTTATGCTTCCTAGAGATGCAGTAGATTATCCTGGATGTCATAAGTTCCTTCTAAGTCGCTGAAGATTTGACCATTTTCATCAGTTTATCCTGAAAATATATTCTTTATTCTAGGTGGAACTGAAGAGGAAGGTGGCTCCCGTCATGTAAATATTAATAATCCTGAAGGTAATGGGACCCCTGCCGATATACAGGCAGCACAGGCAAAGAAGAAATTATACTTCAATCCTGCATATTTTGAGCCTGATATGCTACAGGTAAATACTAGCTTATATTACCTTCTGCATACTTGAACATAAACATTGATATATCAGTTTTTGCATGATTGTCTCATGCATGACAAAATATGTGAGTTGCTTTGGAATGAAACCCTTCCAATTATAAAGTCATAATTGTCATAATGTACTCACTCACTTGTCATAATGTACTCTCTTACTTGTCATAAGTAAAGCAATGTAGTTTTTTATATGTAGGGCGAAGGAGATAAAAAAGAGCAAGTTGTAATAAAACCTGCTTTAACTCCTGTACCGTCAGTGCAGTTTTATATTTTCTGTTCAGTTTTAAGAATTTTCTCTTTCTTTAAAATTCAAGTTTAGGAATTTGCTCTTTCTCTGGTCTTCAGTTAAGAATTCTCTCTTTCTTTACTGCTCATATTTAAGAATTCCCTCTTTCTTTACTGTTCAATTTCAAGAACTTTCTCTTTCTTTACAGTCCCCTCCTCCTGCTGCACTTGAATTCCTTGAGAGAATTCGAGAGATGATCACACTAGCCAAGAGCAAGATGAAGATAAAAACGTATCAGCCCAGTCTTGTTGATATTCCTGAAGAAGATTATGAGCATCCTTCAAGACCTATGAGTCAGGCTACTGGGAGATGTAGTCAAATAACTGTTCTTATAGAGGATCTAGAAGGTAATGATGAGGATGCAAAATGTCACAGTGATCACAACAGCATCCAAAGCGATTCTCTGGAGCGACCCAGAGATGACGACAGTCGAAGCTCAACGCTGAAGAGGTTGGCAAGGCGAGTGAACAGTCATGGTCAGAGCATAGTGAGTGAGATTATAAGAACATTAGACCTCAAACCTAGACTACCTCCTGTAGAAGGCATGTACGGCTTTCATTCTCCAAAACAGTTACCGCCTAAACCTCCGCCGCCTAAGCCAGTCAATGCTCGCACCGAATCGCCCGTGGAAACAGACGACGAATTCCCCGAGTTGATTAAACCTTCCATGTTAAGAAGTGTTCTTAGAGATGGAAAAAGACTAACAGACCTAAATAATACCTTTGAGAACTTCCGGCAAGAGATGATGGCAACCTTTAACAAGATGAAAAAGGTTGGTGAAGCCATTTCGCCCAAGTCAAGTTTAACCAGATCTCGAAATAAGAATAAATACACAGCATCACCTGATAGTACTGCAGATAAGAAATCTGTCCCTGGTAATAGCGAAGGTAAAGTTCAGAAATGGCTACAAACGTTGGAGGGCAAGAATTCTTATTCCAGAATGTCTGAGAAGCAGAATGTTATTTTTGACTCTAGAAATAAGGTGGCACCAAATGATGACCCTCCGCCTTTACCAGAGAAAAATAGCAAGCCCCCAACTTTACCTAGGAAAAACAAATCAGTTGTTATTCGCAACAACTCGTTCAGCAAAATGAATACAACTACTGATAACACAAACATTTCTACCAAAGATCAACAGGTATCAGAAAGAGGCGCTGTGACGAGATCTCTTTCTTGGCAAAACGAACATCGTCATTACGATTCTAATCCCCGACGACCTCGCCAGCAAGCTCCAATTCTACCCGAAGACAGTTTAGGCATGTCTTATGGCTGTGAAGATGATTCTTTAAATGACCTGTTAAGTGAAGCCGAATCCAAAGTACCAAAGATGACACCAAGTGATTCAGACAGTACCTATTCTGATACAAGATCAGGGTACAGAGATACCTTAGAAAATGGTAAGAAAAAATCTGAACAAAATACTACGTCTCTCTCCCGACAACTTCCTAGAGAGGAAGAAATAACAGAAAGAAATGAAATATTTAACAAGGAAACTGGTGCTAAAACAATGTCCCGCTTGGCCAGGAATGGGAACAATCTGTACGAGAGAATTAAAAGTGGGAATAAACTTCCTGACAGTGATGAAGATCACATGTATGAAGAAATACGATTCCCAGGTGATGGAAAGCAAAGGCCGAAGAAAAAATCTCATAAACTTCAACCTAAGAATAGCATGAGAGAGGCACAAATTGATAAATATGGGGATGATGAAGGATCTTATAGTATATACAGTAACCCTGAATCTCACATCAGTGAAGTCACCATTGAAGAAAAATGTTCAAGCCCTGTTTATTCAGGGTGTAAAGTCACTATTCCAGTTGTTGACAATATGGATGGTGAAAGTGAAATCCCATCTGCAGGGTTTGACCAGGATACTCTAGAGAAACGAGGTAAAAAAGTTCAAAGGAATGGAAGCATAATACAGGATTCTTTAGAAAGACCAAAGATTAGAAAGACTAACAATCCCGATGATGTTAATGCCAATAGTCCCCAATGTAAAAAAGCCCAGAGAAGGATGTCTCTTCCTGGTGAAGCCAGCAAAAATAAAGAGAAAAGTCTTCTTGACATATATGAGTCACGGAGCAGCAACAGGAGCTTAAGAAATTACAGAAAAGTGTCACCTGAGCGATCCTATTCCCCAATGAAATATTCACCTTCAGCAACAAATAATAAAATAGGTTCCTTTTATTTGAACAACATTAGTAGTGCTAATGAAAACAACAATATTGTTAACAACACTGATCAAAAGAAACTGAGAACATTCAAGGACTATCAAGAGATGAAATTCCAAAGAAGTTCCTCAGATTCTGATATCAGTAGCAGCCCATTACCTGTCATTGGCTCTGGTATAAACCTGAACTTCCGTAGTTCAAGCCCAAATAATAAAGAGCAAAAGGAATACAGGCCACCGCTACCACCAAAGCACTTGAGGAATTCAGATATTAATGACAATATCTCCCCAGAGCTGCCTCCAAGAGCCCATATTATGCGGCCTCCACTACCGCAGAAATCAAATCGGAAATACGAAATTGAAGTGGATGCTGAGCGTCCCAAACTCCCAGAGAAAGCTCGCAAGAGGCTACAGAGTGATGCTCTGTCTCGATCCTCAAGTGGAAACTCAATCCCTGAATTAACAGAAGAAGAAGCAAGATCAATTTTGCATGGCTTACTAGCTCACACAATGCACGATGCTAGTAGGCTGTCACCACTCCACGAAGAAGATGACGACACCAGACATTTTTTAGGGGTAGGGAACACTGCCGCAGGTTATAGATCTAAGGGCAGTGTTCCCAATATTGATTCATATTCCTCAGGTTCTCTTGATAGTTCAGGCTCATCTTCGTCTTCCTTGAGCTGTGAACATGATGGTAATGCACTAGGAAAAGAAGTGGAGAGTAGCCTGGAAAGGCAGATCGTTAATACGCATGATGTTTTAGATCATCCTGGGTCTCCTGGGAGTGAAGCTAGAGTAAGCGGGGAGTTCATTCTTTCCTCAATAGGACGCTCACCTTCATTACGCCGACAGACCTCGCTGAGCAAAGAACAAAAGTACAGTTTTCTCGCAAAGCTACGAGATATCACGGGTGATTACCCTGAGGGTGATTCATTAACCAAAGGCATGGAAATTGCTCTAGCTCTCAAAGCCAAAACAGAATTGGAAAAACACTTTAAAGAAAAGAGCGGCGCAGACAGCATAAAGCGAACATGGAGGAGAATAATTGAAAATGTTGATGACGCCAAAGAAGATAAGGATAAGATATCCATTTTGCAACTGCAGCAGTACATGGCAAACTTAGAACGTAAAGAGAAGGAAACGAAGCTGAAACAAGAAGATTCCGGGTATCAAAGTACTGATTCCAGCGAATCGGCAAACAGCAAAGCTCGGTCAGCAAGCTCTGGCACTTCTTCATCCAATAGCTTAATTTCTAATCCTCATTTACTAAGTAGCAGGAGCTTTAGTAGTTCATCTTTAAACAGTAAAATGGACCCAGTTTTCAAACGGTCTTTGTCACTGCAGCAGCTCAATTCCAGCGTTTATCCAGAGCCGCCTCTTCAAGAATCTTCTCATTTGTACCGTACAAGTTTTCTATCAACAGTTGGCAATTGTTATTCAGGAGTGGATGGTAAGATAGGCAGAAGTGGATCGTCCATTTATATCAATAATTCTTTCTCAAATGATGAAAGAAATCGTGGAGACTTGCAACTCTCTTGAGATTAACAGCAGGTAAGAAATTTAATAATTACTCTTTTTTTCAGTTATTTTTTAACATTTGTAGATCTTTATGGTATTGTAACAAAAATATGATGAACTAACAACTTGTTAGCATGAAAAGCCATCATGAAAATGTATATAGTCACAAGTATATTGTGAAGTCAAGATACAAAATTTAATGTTCTGTTAAATAAAAAAAGATGGGTTGGTAAAATACACATACTTCTCTTGCAAGCACTACATATGCAACTGTGTATTATTATTAAAGAGAAGTTCTAGATTATATTTACTCAACATTTAATTGGCCATTTATAGTTAACGTTTGTTTTTAATCTCTCCAAACATATGGAGAGATTAAAATATGTACATCTGGTTTTGTTTAATTATCATCAAATGTTTACTTCTGAAATAGAAATGAGTCAGGATTTTTGGTATCAGCAAACTCAAAGTATGTCATATAAAATTAGTTCTCCAGAGAATCTAAGAGGCAATTCGGAATTACATCAACAGTGGCAAAGATATTTACAATTCTGTTGTGAAAAAGGGACCTTCTTGCTGTAAATGCGTAAATGTAAGACATGAAAGATTTTAACCTAGATGAGGAGGAATGGTTCCTCTTACGTCAAAGATAATGTATGGAATGTTAAGTTTAATTTAGAGTAGGGTATGACACATTCCTGGAAAAGTGATGCATGAGAGATGATGTTAATGTAAGATAGAAATATGGTTAATGACCACTTTTCCAAAATGTATCCTGCAGTCATACTGCTGTTTTAGTACTTATGTTACTTAAGGTATCCATAACAAAGCACAATAATGATTTATGGTTTAATGTGCAAGCCTTAACTGAATGTACAGAAATTTGCATAAATTAGCAAAATCACTGATATTTGTCTGGTAAAAGTGGTTACTTAAAGCAGTTCGGAGTGCAAAATTTAGCTGATTTGCAGCCTTCTGTAGATATGCCTTAGTTATTGTGTGTATGAAATACTTCCAATATTTATCACTTTAATATGGTAACATAATGCTGGTATTGTTGATATTGCATTTTGAGTAAACTATTGTTCTGCGAGCTAGCTTCTACTGCTTCACTTACTCTAGTTTTGGAACCATTTATTCCTACAATCGGCAAAATTATCCTGGATCCTGGAGGAGAAAGAAAATTCCACTTTTATACCTGTGTGATGTTGGAAGGATGGAAATAAAATAGTTGTAGGGGAATAGGGTGCTGGCCTTTACCTTCACCCTCCCTAAAACTTTGTTTCCCAAATTGTGCTTACGGGAAAGAGTCCTACGCTTGTAACTCCCCGTTTCCTGGTCGGTTCCATTTCCGTTGGTACTCAGTGATACCTACCATACTTGTCCTTAAAATTATGAACTGCGCTAGAATTAAGTACCTCCTCGTTTACCGAATTCCAATTATCAACTAAGCATTGCAAAGGGTGTGGTGCAGCTCTTCTATCTAGGTTCTTAAGGTCAAGTTGTGGTAGATTCTGCTAACTTCATCAGTGTTGGGCCTCAAAAAAAAAAAAAAAAAAAAAAAAATATGGGGAAAAATACTCGAATGAGTAACAGTAGCAAGCTGGATCAATAGTTCCCAACCTTTTTTTGGCCATGCCCCACCCAAGCATCTCTAAAATCTTGAAGCCCCCCTGTCGACTGAGAAACTCGTGCGTGGGGAGGCCACATATTTTTATGTAAGCATACTGTACATGCACCATATGTAGTAACTCGCACACACACTCACTAAAAAAATAAAATTCACTGTTTTTAACACATTCTCGAATTGCCCCCTTTGAAATTCAAATTGCCTACCTGTGGGGCATGTGTTCCACTAGTAACCATTGATCTAGACAATTAAAACTTGCAAATACTCGGTATCTCTGTACCAGGTTTGTTTGATACTCAAGTTGTTTCAGAGGTATTTTTTTTTTAAATAAGGAATTAACTATGCATATGATGCAATTTCTGTACAGTATTTTTTTAAAGGTTGACCATATCTTAGTTATTTTATTTCTGACTGGTCAGGAACACTTACGTTTGACAGAAGTAATTTCTACTAGTTGAGGGTATCCTTTGTTGACACCTAATTACATAACTATCTAGGATCTATTGGGGATTAGAATTTATATACTCTACGTGAAATACTAATACAGTGAAAGGTGTCGCCTGGAACAGTATTAGAATGCTGTTTAAAACTATTGTGAATTAAAACTTTAAATTTTAGACATACAGACACTCCCAAACTTACCAACGAGTTTGGTTTCAGAAGTCTGTCTGTAAGTAAAATTGTGGAAGTTGGATAGGTAAAAAAAGAAGTATGAGTAGTACTTATATATTCAGTACTGCTCTGCATTCAGGTTAAACATTTAAGTACTGCATAAAACATAAAGCATACAGTATTTATGAATTTTAATACAGTAATAATAATGTAATAATACGGTACAGTACAGTAATACATGCGTATATAATGGGTAGGTTTTTGTTCGTATCTGTGAATGTTCATATGTCAGTTTATTCTGATTTCTACAGGTCACCTACCTTAAATCTAATATCCTCATATGAATACAAATATACAAAAAGTCTTTGAAATATTTAAAGTACGAGAGTGAAATCTGTATATTTAGCCCTTAGCTACAGTACTTGTATGCTGAAGAGAAACTACTTTCATTAATCTTTCCAAAGATTTTTAAATGATCACACATAGAATGAGGCATATGCATGCCTCATCTTTTGTGTAATCTAATGGTCTTCTTGGCTTCACTAATGGCCAGCCAGTGGTGTGCTAATTTCACATGTGAAGTGGGCACTGGCATAAAGTGACAGGTGCCATTTTTTCCTTTCCACATTCTGCATACCTTGAGTGCCTACATTCAAAGTATTTATAATCAACTGTTAATGTAATCACCTCATCTCAATGCATGAACATTACTGTGTATTATCTAAACTGCTTCTGCAACTGTGTTGTTATATTTACCTTATGTTTTCATTTTAAAATATTTTTAATAATGAATTTCTTCCAATAGGTTTACTTTTGTTTTAAAATTTAGTGCAATAGTAATTTGTCTAAAATATCTCCAATATTATCATAGCTGTGGTACCATAACCTAGTCTTGTGGAACCCCTCAACATAAATTGGATATTTACAGCTTCTCTCCTATATTTATTAGGCATTTTTATTATACATTTCACAGGCGTTTGCTCAACGTACAGTACTACATTAATTCTTTTGCAGCTGTCTTCTTCAACTCATTTGCATATTTAAAAGCATTTCCATGACATTTATTTACCAGGCTCAGTGACTGTTAGTTTCTTGCCTAGGTCAGTCATCTATTATATTTATTTTTGTAACAAAATACTTTCTGTTGCTTTATATTTTCAATGCACAAATTAAATTCTTACTATCCAATACTCAATTTATGTAGTACATACGCCCTCCTATTGCTGTAACTTCTCTTGCACAATTTTTTTTTTTTCAAAGCTCACAAGTCTTCAGGTTCCATTAGTAAACATTTTAACTTTACTACGGAACACTAGAAAAACTTGTAGGCATACTTGTTTAATATATATCTTGAGCTGAAGAGAGTCAAAACACATATATAGCAATTAATTCCTTCGTGAGTCATAACTTTTTGTATATATGGGCGTTGCTTCCTGTGTTGTGTTACTTTAATCCATTTTCAGTGTGGTCCCAAAACACCTATAGCTGCACGTCTAGGATCTTTGCACTTTAGGATTTTAAAGTGAACAGATGCATAAAGATAAATAATTAACTATTTACGCATGTATTGCAATATATTCTGATATTTTTTCTGTACTTCATATTGCAAATATATAAATGAGAGACATCTTAAATCATGGAGTATTTTGATTACGATACTAATATATCTCTTATGAGAGCCATATACAGTAGAAAGATTGTCTCTGATCAGGCTGCAGATCTGTTTCAGAATCATATGCTTCTTCCTCGAGTTATGACATTCGATAATTGTTTGTAAAGTAAGACGTGAAGACTTGAATTTGGCAAAGATTTACATACTTATTTTCTTGCCATGATATTTACCCTTGGCAACATATGGCGACCCCAGATTAATTCACATGTATGTGAGTTTAGAAAAGTTTTCTTAAATATAAAAGTAGCACAGTATTTGCCTGCCATAGTCAAGAGTAATTTATACAGGCAATTGCTCATCTATTTTGTCTTGATGGGCTCATCATACTCTTGTAACTTGCACAGGTATTTAGATTAAGGAACAATATTTTACAGTTTGACGCAAAACTATTATGAATCTAACGATATTACCACGTATCGTACGCCATGTTCATACCATTACGTAATGTATTTTACATCATGTACATCAGTTGTTTACCATGTACACATACTATAGTCATAGCAGTATTTAATGTATTTAATTCAATTTACATACTGTGTAATCCAGTAAAAATACAGTTTCATGCATTGTTGAAATAAGGGTTTTCAGTTCATGAAAATTGTTAAAACTTCCACTACCACTGAGACTGAAAAGCATTGGCAGTAAAAACAGACAACATATCAAGCTGTATCATAGAAAAAGAATTTTTCAACAGTTTTCAAATAGATACTTAGAAGCTAGTAAAAGTTTAGGTAATCATTATATACCTGATTTCAGTGCGATATATATATATATATATATATATATATATATATATATATATTATATATATATATATAATATATATATATATATATATATATATATTATATATATATATATCATGCACATTTTGAATTCTTGTATTGTCATAATACTCTATTTAAAATGTATATATAAGAGTTTCATCTTAATATAATATGATGTCATTGTACAGAAATATGAATGTATGTTATCTATACATACAACTTAATAATGTATGTAATGTATAATTACCAGTGTATATATTGTACTGTAGCTATTACTGACAATATTATTAAACTTTGCGGTGTAGTTTTTTATTTTTAGACCGCACCATCAGTTCTCCTTTTCAGATAAGTTACACCATAGAGCAGAGATGGTTTGGACATATGGAAAGAATGAACAGTGTGCAAAGAGCAGAAGTAATTGGAGAAAGGCCAAAAGTAAGATAAGGAATGTCTAGAATGAGACATATGGATGGTGCGAACAGATCATTGGATGCATGTGTTATGTCAGTAGAGCAGGGATGACAGATATCAAGAGATAGGAACGAGTGGAGAAAAAATGTGTCTAGGTGCTGCAGGCCAAAGGGCTTTCCCGCACTTTTTAGCACAATAAACTGGGACAGGTGGGTGTGGGGGGGATTGCCATGAGATGCTGCAGCAAGGATGATCCAGCTACATGTTCGGCCCACAGCAGAAGACCCTTGCCCAGTTTCTCTATGGGTGACCCAAGCAGGGTGGTGGTGGGGGGAGTTGTGGCAGCCTCTTTGTCACCATATAGCTAATAAGAGTGATCGAGGAAAATGAGTTTCTAGTGAAAGTCTGTGCTTTGCCTCAGATATCTCCATTATACGGGGATTACAGCTATTTTATATGTAAATATTTTATAAATATTAGTTAAAAATAGTGATATACTAGCATACACATTTACAGATATCTCCACTTTATATTTACATAAACATCATGTTTAAAAACTTAGAAATCATTCAAAACAAAACCTTTATTAAACCAATACATAATGGGTAAACACATACTGGTATTACAAGTTTTATTACTATACTGTGTAATCAAAGAGGTTCAAAACAAACATAGAAAAAGAATAGCTGTGTCGATATATGGAGTAATGCATATACCATGAGCTATGCAACTATAGAAATTGAAATATTAGTAGTTTGAAATATGTAATTATTTTTCAACGGAGTCGGCACAGAACAAAAGGAAGACATGAAAAAAAAACACAGAATATAAAAATCCTATTCCTCTCCCCCACTAATCATCATCTTTCTTCACGGACAGATAAGGCTATTATCATGTATGAAATCACACAAATTGAGTAAATTCCAGAAGCAGCCTTCACGCTTCCCTGGCTTGCCCTCTATACTAAATGGAAAAAAAGGTATTTATAAGTGAGAAAATGCATAGTATTTTCTAAGCGTGTATATCCACCACAAGTACTTGTCATGAGATCAGTGACTAGGAATAACACAAGCTTTAGTGAGTACTTAGTTATCATAATATTTAAGCTAAAACTAATAAATATTCGATCAACAGTATTAGTTGCCGTCACAGTATCGACCCCATATTTATTTCCAAAAACTTAAGCAACTTGCTGGAATAACATAGATCTTTATAATGTATTATATAGCAATTTGCCATATTTAAATTTGATTTATATTTCTGAACAAGCTCGATATTTGCACCTTCTTTTCACTATTTAAAAGTCAACATATGAAAGCTTACTAACAGTTTAACAAGGTCATGAGTATGTACACAAATACAGTATAATGCACGGGTAATTAATGTTTCCACTCAAAATGCATTTTAAATACAAAAATCCTACCCTATAAAAAACAATAATAAATATTTTACAGGGTAGATGTCTAACTTATGACACCTCACAGTAAAGCAAGTATATGTTACTCAAATATGATATGGATTACATGCATACTTACATACAAGTTACTTGCATATGACACATTAATATTAATATTCATAACCCCCTCCCTGAGGGAGTGGGGTAAGAATACTTCCTCCATGTTCCCCTGCGTGTCAAAAGGCGACTAAATGGGGCAGAGCAAGGGGACTGAGAATTTCCTCCTCTGTATTTACTTCCCACAAAGAGTCAAAGTATTTTCTTTGACTCAGCCACCCCCTTTATATGGGGGAAATGGCTTTGGTATATGGATGGATGGATATATCTGTAGATAAACTGTTAATGAAAACAAATTTATAATCCTAAAACCTGTACACTAATGCAATATCTCAAGGCTGTTTGAGGTGTAATAACTATGTTGATAATTTCTCATTACGATATTTGATATACAAATTGTAATAAGTAACAAAGCACTATAATGCCATTGATAAATTTGTTCTATAGAATATGTAATGTTACTTTTAGTAGTGCCACCTTTTCTACCGAAAATGTGAAAATCTGACAACATCTGGCAACTACACGTATATATGTTGTCCATAGCTGCGGACTCTAAGCAGTAAAATTCTATATCCGTGCTATATTATTTATTTTGTAGTGATGAAATGCAAACTATATATGTACTCAATTGTACTGTATACATATACAGCATACTTTGCATAACTTTCTTTACAAAATAAAACAATGTTGCAAGGGCAAGAAAACTTATTCCTCACTGTTCGCAGCTGCAGACAAAAAATCTACGTGAAGTTGTTACATGTCGCCAGACGAAAATCTACAAAACAGCCCCACTGGTTACGATTATCCGTAACATGTAACACAATAATAGCAATTAATATGAAGCTCTTCCACCTTTGGATCTATATTTCTCATTCCTATTTTTGGTAAGGGAAGGTAGCTCAAATCATGGCTTTTTCAATGAAGAAAAATCAAAGGGAATTCTGGGGGAAAGCTCTATAGCAGCTATATTATATTAAAATCACAATTTACTGGATAACTGCCATCAAATATTTCACATATCCTGACACCAAACTAAAAATTAAGTTATACTAGCAGTTCATGAACTAATCACTCCGTGATATATATTATGACAGACATAAAATGTTAATATAGACAACAAAGTAATCTTATTGCCTAAATGTTTTCACACCAATATAATCATTATTTTAAAGACTGCAGAAGTTATATAACTAACTTAAGCCACTCCTTTCTGGTGGAAAGAGTAAAAAATCTTTCCTGCTTGTAAAAATATTGAGACAGCATCAGTTACCAAAGGTACTATCCCCACCGAGCTGAGAGGAGGGTTCGGGGCATGTTTGGCTTCTGGTGAATGTGTGCTTTGACTCGGCGACCTTCTTTGCAAGGGGAACTGTGGACACTGTATATGAATAAAATGAGAGTTACATATTATCTAGAACTTTACCACTTGCATGGGATTACCATTTCGTAAAAATAGGCATCACACCACCAAATATCACAAACTGCTTGACATCAGAATATTTTTCCTAATATTTTTCATGTGTATTCTCTCCTCCTCTGATTATAAACATCATTATAAGGAGAGATGTTAATAATTAAGATGCCGTTTCTGTGGACTTAAATGTATATCTGATTACTTTTCACACTAAGAACCGGCAAACACTACCTTCTCTGACAAAATCCTCAAATAATTTGGGCACCGGAGATGTTTGTTTGGGGCCACATAAATTCTAGAGGTTCATTATGGAACAAAGTATGAGTTAAAAAAAAAAAAAAAAAAAATTCTAATTCTCATGAGGAAATTAGGTTGTTACATAAAACAAGGTATACTGTACATGTAATCAAGATAGAATCTAAAATCAATATTAAACAACATTATATGATGTATCAAGGAAAAAAACGTTTCGCATATTGTGAATGTCACACATATGTTCCTACGTACAAAAAAAAAACGAAAAACTTATTGGGTTTTCACATAAAAAAAAAGATTCGATACGAATACCTAAACTGAAAATGGCAATGAACTAATCACATACCTAATATTCAATCACACAGATTATACTGGCATCATATCACTGCCATTAACAGTAGATTATATAGCATAGATGTGTGATACTAACACAAAAATTAAGGAATTTGTATACAAGCTTTCATCAGCAAGCATAAGTTTAGTAATATTATTTTTAATAGTGATAAGGCTGCATATTCTGCTATGAATAAAGTTTTGAATTACTTAAATTTCTAATTAATTAGAATTATTGCGAATCCTATGATCTAAGCTGAACCCTAAGTATTTTTTTCGTTATAAGTCTAATCGCTTATTTACATAAAATGTCCAATCTAAGAATCAAAACTGACAACGATTACAGATAAACGTCCATACCGAAGCGACATAAGGCAGCTATGTGACTATGAAAGAGAGGCTGAAAGCAGGTACAAATAGCTACCTATTCTCCAAGCTATTAAAGAGTTGCATAGGCTGTGGGAGTCCTCTTACCAAAATACAGCAAAACCAAATTTCGAAATGAAGCTACTCATACTTATCATATTTAACAACTTTGACTTCAGACTAGAGTGATGTTCTGCATCCTATGGAGTCTATAAATAATAAAGGACAAATACAATATTTTTACATATGAACTGGTAAAGATATAAATAAAAAAAATACAGTATTCCCAATACAAGGGCCACACATGCATGTTCTTACAACAGTTCTATATTTCCATTATCCCACTCAACAAACTAAATACTTTTATAGACTCCAGTAACTTTATACTATTGCCCGGTATGAAAAATGCACTAAAGTCAAATCACATTCCCACATAGTAGTTACTACATTTAGTAAATGAAGGTGCAATATTATCTTCTACTGAACACATATTCCTTTCTTATATATCACTTTCCCATGTAGCAACCCCGATGTCAGTCATGTTATAGAGCTTAAAAACTGAGGTCGGATGTTCAAATTCTCAGACAAAATGCTCACTCCCTGACCAAAGGCAACATCAAAATATATATTTCAGCATGTCTTTTCTTTTATTGCTTATCATGCTCTAATTTCTACATTGTTTCTAAGCTGCTACCTTTTCCTTCTTCATGATTCCTTTGTGCAGGGGTCTAATGGGGCAAATTATTAAGATACCATTTTAGGTCTTGGTCTCACATAAAATGAAAAAAAAACTAGTTCTTAACTTCCTCAGAAGCATATACTAACTCCACAGACATATAAGGACAATACCCAAAACGAGCTATCACTGGAATTACTTATTCCAGTAAAACTGGAGGAGCAAACTCCCCCGTTATCCCAGTTTAACGAGCAAGAAGCAAAACGAGTCTGGTCTCTCGGTATGGAATGACCACCTAATAAGCTCAAAGAAAAGCCTATGTAGATCTCTTCCTCAACTCAGGCCAGGAGCTCACTTTTTCTCTACACAATATCCCAGTACACGAGCAAGAAGCAAAACGAGTCCAGTCTCTTGGTAAGGAAACATAATAAGCTCATTAAAAAGCTCTATGCAGAGCTCTTACACTACTCTGGTTAGAAGGTCCCTTTTCCTCTTTATTTTATCCCAGTTTAACAAGCAAGAAGCAAAATGAGTCCGGTCTTTTGGTACGAAGTGACTGCCTAAAAAGTTCACTGAAAAACTCTATGAAGAGCTCTTTCTCAACTCTGGCCTGAAGATTCCTTTTCCTTTTCCATTTTTGCTAAATGTTTAGCTATGACTTGGGGAACAGGTAGACTGCAAAAATATTCAGTTGCCGCTACAGCTGCTTCCACACCAACGTTATAGAAAGGATGACTCAATGTCTGCAAAGACTATTCATATTAGTGCATGTGATCATTACCCTGAGTGAATGCCCTTTCTAACCTCAGACTGCGAGCCCTCAACCTGACGACTCAAAGTCGCAAGTACTACCACTTTCCCACGGTGATCATATTCATATTATTAGATCATTCAGTAAATAATACAGGTGTACATCCTATATTTCACTGACTGTGCATGACCCAAGTTTTAACAATACTGTACTTAAAAAGGAGATATTTAACAAAAATATCATAAAGTTTAATTGGATGTATGTTTCACATCCTATGACTACATAGCAACAAATTAGATGATATACATAGTAATAAATTGCCTAATTCTTTTTTTGTCATTATTAGTCCACATTTGAGGGTGGACACAGATGGACTGAAGCGGGGGAATTATGGTTAGATTCCCTACCAACTGCCCCACCATAAGCTTGAACGTGGGTCCTTCACCTTCCAAGTCGAGCATTCTACAGCTATGATACAGCACACCCTCATTATAAGCAGCCTAATAAGCAGATCTTATTCTTTAAAATACTGTTAAGCAATGTTCTCTCTAAGCTGTGTGCACGTGAGTGCAACATATTTTCAACTATTGCACAAAGAAAAAGTATGAGTGTACATATGGTTTTGAAGATGAAAATTAAGTTGTTTCATCAAAAATTCATCACATAACGTCATGAATTTAAAACAAAAGAAAACTATGACTTTATCAATATGTCAACGCTCTTTGATGTAAGAGTGCAACTTCACTATTTCAGACGTGATTTTGACATCGTTCGTACGGGTTTCTGTGATCTGTCATTGCCAGTATTTACTTTGTCAAGCTAAATGCTTCAGAGTATGCTATGCCAAATGCCAAAAAACAGCAATTAATAAAAATAAAAACACTAAATTAAGAGTAATTAAGTCATAAATATAGAATAAAGTGCAATTAATAATGAAATATACCAAGGTTTTCAGAGTGCTTAGAGAGCACTACCTTGACAGAGATTACAAAGTCCCTGAAAACATAGCACAGAACATACTTACTAATTCATTAGCAGGCTTTCCAACAATATACTTCTTGTGAATATCTTTAGTGGTGAAATGCTGAGCGACAGACATTCCACTTAAGGTATAGCAAGTGTGATAGAAGTCCGGCGGTCTGCAAACAAAATGAGAATTTTTATAAAAGAAAAAAATTTCAAAAACAGATTTATCAGCTAATCACGTTTTACTCAATTTCTAAGTCAAAGAACGAATACGGAGGGTCCACGGTGGCTTCGTGGTGGCAAGCTCAGGTCGGGAGGTGAATGATGGTTGTATGAGCCCACCTTGGGATGTGAAAAAGGGCATTCAGTCTTAATCTCCCAGCTCCAACCTCTTTGCATCCACCTCCCATTCATGGGGATTAATTGTAACATATAAAACAGTGCATTATTTCTTTATCTTTCAACACCAGGGTTACTTCTCTCAGTAACTTCTTATAGCATGCAGAGAATACTCATATGAAATTAACTCTCCCTAATGACCAAGGATAAGCCCTTTCCCCTTTAGGTGCCTCCTATCATTCCAATTAACATAACATGGCTGCACCTATATGCACTGCTAATGTATACACAGGTGTTATGTACACTACATAGAATTGTTGCCAGATACCCAGAAAAGTCTGGAAATCTCCATAATTTTAGTCAATGACAGAATTTATATAAAAATACAACCTAGCATAACCTTAACTAACCTGATCCAACATAACATAACCTCATGTGAGTATATAGACGGGAAAACTTTAAATCGCTAGGTGGCGTATGTGTTGCCTAGCAGGGTGACATGCACCAGTAGTGTACATAATCTCGCATATACACTACTAGTGAATATACTGGCATTATGTATGCTTAGTACCAGTGTATATAGACAGTACAAATTAAATACTATATATACGAAAAGCCAACAAAAATTAAATATGTACTATACATACTTCCCAGGCTTATCGATAAGGCCTCCTCTTGGATGCTGACAGCAAAGGAGGAGATACTCTTGTAAGGCTTCTTGTTGAAACATCCACCTCTCATTGCTCAAACTTTCTGCATCTGCGGTTGAATAAGTGCCGCATATAATATCAGTGATTCCCATATAGTATCTACAAAAATTAAAGATTACAGAATAGCTCAAAGAATGAAGTCTAAAGCATGAGGATTGAATAATTTTCTTGAAGACACATCTTATGCATTGCTCTATTTTTCAACTGAATTCATACATTGACATTGAAGCACCATGATAAAATTTAATTTTTGTAATTTCTTCTTAAGGAGAAAATGTAGAGGCAGTATGGGACAACTTACACAATTTCACATTAATACAAAAAGATAAGTGAAAATTTAAGAATTACAAGAGATACCCACTACTTTCTTGAGTTAGAATAGAATGAATAACTGGAAAGAGACCCCCTTGCCAAAAGGAATAGCATCCGTCAACCAATTTATTCGTCCGTCCCTGGAAACCACCCTCGAAACGCATCTGCCGATTTATAGCCCATTTCTGTAGATATAAATAAAGTAATTCAAAAGTGTCCACCATAGCTGGGTGGTAGTTCATACGACTTTTATTTGTCAGGTTGCCAGTTCGAGACATGCCACAGTCTGTGGTTAGAAGGGGCGTTTGCTCAGGATAACAGTGGCACACTGCCAATATCAAAGTACTTCGTAAGGAGGCACCAGCCTAGCCCTTACATCAAATAAGGTAATTAAAAAACTTTAAAGTGTACACGAGATCCTAATAACAATTAAATAAGTTGATTAGTCTTAATAAGGGGATCATGGTGACCAAGTGATCAGCATGCTCGACTCCAGAGTTGACAGATCCGCATTCAAACCCACCGTGAAGGGCTAAGAAGGGATCCAGCCTCAATATTCCAGCCACACTTTGTCTGTGCCCACCCCTATACTGGGGACTAATAGTGACATAAAATGAAGAATTATTATTTTTTATGATATAAAAATATTGACAAGTCATCTACTGCAAAGTAAATATAACACTTTCCAATTTCAATGAAAGGATTTATAAGATTCTCATATACTCGAATTATTACTTTCAGGAGTTCTTATGGTTCTCCGTCATCAGTAAAACTCGCAAATCTATACCTTGTTTCTCCTGTTTTGATATCACACAAAAGCTGGATTATTTATATCCGTTAAGGACGGGACACATCATGTGTGCATATAGACTATAACCACAATAAAACAGTAACTGAAACTCCCATCTAAAAATCTCAATACAATCGCAAGTTGTGCGATGAAATACCAGAACAAAATACAGAAATATACTTTAAAGAGGAGCAAAAGTTGATTATTCACTAAACTAATCTAACACTAGATAAAAAGAGCACAGCGTTACCCACCAAAAGAGTAGGAGTATGGCAAAGATGATGCGCATGGAGGAGTGTAAGAGCTGCTAAGCCGCAGAAAGTGTACCCACCATGAGCTTCCATCCCTGGTGTACCACTGAACCCCCCTTCATATGACTGGCACCTAAGTAAAGGTCAAGAACAGAACTTATGAATGATAAAATGTTAATACATGGATACCTGCTTCATTATTTCAAATTGTTTAAAAAGCACTATTTGGACAACACTAAAAGAAACTATATTTTCTAAATAAATGCCTAAGCTACCGTATGTTTAGTAGAAGCACATACAAACAGAATAGAGAATTGCATATATAAATTAAGAACAAAACAAACAGACCAATAAGTAATAAACATTATAATATAAAAACACTACTGAAATATAAATTACTGATGAAAATGGGATTTCTTTTGTGCGTAGTTTATTCAAAACAACAGTGGTACTGAAGAGTAGTTTAAAGGAATCATTCACCTCATAATCCAATGCGGAGTGTTTTCAAAAAGCTGTTCTGTACAAATATTAGTCAGACGTGCTACAGATACCGCACAGTACACCCCTCGGATATCGATCTCACCCCCTTCGTGCATGAGAAAAGCTCCCTCGGCAGTCCGCATGGACCACAAATAGTCTTGCAACGTATCCCTGTAATATGTTTATTAATATATTACCTGTATATTATATGTTAGCAGATTTAGAGCTTTCAGAGTGGTTCCACAGCTCGTAAACTAGTGGCACTTATCTAAATGATATAAAAGTATCAATGCTGATAGTTGTGGAAATACATGTCAAATAACAACATATCACATAAAACACGAAAACTTCAAACAAGTTCTAAATAAGCACAAGGTAGCACAAAAACAAAGTATCGCAGGTCATTTATATATGAGGTAGAACTGCTAAACATTAATCATCAAAGTCTAAGCACCTATTAATAATTTGGTATGCCTCTTTTGTTCCAATAATAACGAGGGCATTAACAGCGGCATAAGTAGGCGCTAGATGAGAGTACTGGCCGGGGCCACCCCCAAATCCGCCAGAGGGATTCTGACAATGGCGAAGGAAGTCAATGACCTTCGCTGCTTCATCATCTTCTAATCTTACATCCAAGAGTTCTAAGGCATGGACTGCCCAGTAAATTAACCAAGGACGACTAGCATCTAATACCTGAAATGTAGTAATTACACAAATGGGTCAACCAGAATAATATAAATACATCTATTTTAAAACATCCAAAGATAAACAATTAAATAATGATAACATGGTATCAATAAATAATGGTTTCTCTTACATGCATGAGTAGAAATTGGAAGTATGATTTAAAATAAATATTAAGCTATAAGTAGTCTACAGAAGCTAAACACGTAAACTGATCAACAGCAATATAATTTCCCCAAGAAAAAATCTACTTACAGTAAATCCTTCTGGGAGATCAACAAGTCCTTTCTTCAGATAAGCAATATGGCGCTCACGGTGCAAAAGGGGTCCCTTTAAGGCTTCATTGGTAGTTCGAGCAAAGTTGTATAATGCAGCAACTGAACACTCAACTTTAACCTGAAATAATGTTGATGCTAATGTTATCCAATATATATAGAAATGGAACAGAAAGGATTTATAAGTCAGGTTTCCCAGATATTCAGACAAGTATGTGAAACTATGTCCAGGAGGGTGAGTAGCAAACAAATTACAGAATGCACTGGAACAAGTGATGCAAAATCTACTATTACTACTAACTTTAATGAGCAATATCACAGCCTGGTTTAATTTTTAGATTTCTGACTATAATTTTTTCATTACCAATAAGAGCACGAGTTAGTCTGAAAAGTTTCTTGTATGCATTCCCTAGGCCTTCATTTATATTGCAGGATTCCACTTATTTTTTGAGACCTACAATAAGATTCTCACCTAACTAGAATGTAGGTCTCAAGTGGCTACTGGTAAAAATAGACCACTTCGGTAATGCATTGGAACTAGCCCTATTAATGCTCACTAGGAGAATACAAACCAGAAATTTTCTTCTTGTATGAGCAGGACATGAGCCTTGGTCTGTTAATAGGTCCTGACTAAACTGAGAACATTAATCAAGGACACGAAACTTGTAAAGTTTTACAAGTCTTAATGAGACAAACTTCATTACAGCAGAAACAATCTCATTCCACAGCTTAGAGTTATTTGGCCCAATATCCAATAACGATGATATAGAAAAGTCAAAGATTTTTAGGTAGAGCAAAGTATGACAAAGAATCCACCGAACATTATATATATAACGACATTAAAGGAAAATGCGCTTCAAAGTGTCTGGGACAGTGGCCTGTAAGTCACAGGAAAAAGTTATAAGTAAAAATTCATAGGTTAGGTTTTGTATTATTTTTGGTTTGAATTAAATTTAATAAAATTCCTCATACCTCGATATTATGTGTTATGTGGAATAACGTCCATGATGAGTCAGTATGAGTGACATGCAATAACGATAATACCGAAAGACAGCACGAACAAAAAAACTACTTTTAAACTTACTAAACTAAATTATTTTACTCATTAAGTTGGTGCAAATGTAAACATATACCAATACTAAAATAAAACTGAAGAAATTCTTCCCTAAATAGGAGGGTGAAAAAATAAAAAGTTACCCTATTTTCTTGCAATTTTATTTTTTTTCTATTTAACAAATAATGTTACGTGATGCAATTTTCTTTTATTTCACAAATAACTGTAATATGATTCTTAGTGTTCTTACTTGTTCATCAGAAGTGACTGTGGGGAGCTTTTCATCGTCAAATCTTTCTTTAGCGTGGTCGAATTGCATACACCTTAAGGTGGCCATTTTGCCAGACTCCCTAAATCATTAAATTCAGACGCCCAAATAATCTCCACTTTTATTGCTCTGTTTAAAATGCTATATGTAGAAATACTTGCTCGCTAGGCAAGGTTTTTACATTCTTCAGAAGCCGTATAAAACGTCGAGAGCTCACGAAAACACACGTGAATGAGATCTCACACCAATCATATTCATGACCTCAAGTATCGACCAATAAGAATCGCGTATTTATCAATAACAACAGAGTGAACTTTTGAGGGATGGTTTATATAAATATTTATCTTTTCTAAGTCCAATGAAAATATAATTTTTATAATTTTTGGTATGAATTTAATTTTCTTAATTGGATTTTTATATATATTAGTTAGTTTATTATAAACTGAAACTGTGGGATGGTTAATAAAATTATTGGTTTTACCTTGGTTTTTTATCTACATGTCATGAATCTACTTTGGTATGCGATCTACTCTTTATAGTGTGATCTATAACCTAACCTAACCTAATCTAACCTCTATTTAGCATTTTTAGAAAACAAGCCAAAGTAGCACCACTTATATTTGATAAGTAATTTTTGTTTTGGTCATTTTTGGTATAAATTGAATTTAATTTTTATGATTTTCATATTTATTAGTAAGTTTACTTCAAAATTAAATTGAGTAAATATAATTCTTCTTCTTCTTTACATGATGTAAGAAAGTACTTATTTTTCCTTTGTGTGATTACCTAATTGTGATGTGATGTGTGTGTGTGTGTGTGTGTGTGTGTGTGTGTGTGTGTGTGTGTGTGTGTGTGATTACCTAATTGTGATTACCTAATTGTGTTTACGGGAAAGAGCCCAAAGCTCGTATCTTCCCGTCTCCTGATCGGTTCCATTTTAGACTTAGTGATACTTATCATACCTGTCCTTAAAACTATGGATTGAGATAGCATTAACTACCTCCTCGCTTAGCCAATTCCAATTATCAACTACTCTTACACTGAAAAAGTATTTCCTTACATCCTGCAAAGAAGTTTTCTTACGAAGCTTCAAACTGTGACCTCTAGTTCTAGAGCCAGCCATATCAAAATATCGATCCCTATCCACTCTATCATAACCATGAAGGAATTTAAAGACTGTCACCATATCCCCCCTCACTCTTCTAGCTTCCAGTGATGGTAAGTCTAATTCCCTCAGCCTCTCATCATAACTGAGATTGCGTATTTCTGGCACCAGTTTCGTGGCATGTCTTTGAACTTTTTCAAGCTTAGCTATGTGCTTTTTCAAGTGCGGATTCCAAAAGGGGGCTGCATATTCGAGTTTTGGCCTCACATAGGTTACATAAATATTTCTGAACATTTCCTTGTCCATGTGCCTGAAGGCTACCCTTACATTTTATAAGAATGCATATGCTGCCCTTACTATGCCATTTATATGTATTTCTGGAGACAAATCTGCCAGTATGTTTACTCCTAGATCTCTCTCATTTTCTGTCTCTTGAAGTTGTACTCCAGCCACCGAGTAGTCAAGCTTGGGCCTTCTTGCACTTGTACCCATTCTCATTACCTTACATTTTGAAGTATTGAATTTCATTAGCCACTTTTCTGACCACTCATGCAGATTATTGAGATCCTCTCGAAGTTCTCTACCATTGTTCTCGTTTTTTACTTTCTTCACAATCTTTGCATCATCTGCAAACATATTCATGAATGAATTTACAGACTCTGGTAGGTCATTTACATATACAAGGAACAAAAGTGGCCCTAAAACTGAACCCTGTGGAACTCCACTACTAACTCTTCTCCATTCAGACACTGAGTGTCTTACTCTAACCCTCTGTTACCTTCCTTCTAAGTAAGTTTTTATCCATTCCAAAACATTTCCACCTATTCTAGCCATTGATTGTGTGTGTGTGCAAAAATAGCAAAAACTTGGACTCCGCAAAGCAGGCCTGTGGTTTAGAGATGTGTCTCTCTTTCCATTAATGAGGATATGCATGTCATTTGCTTAATTGTGGCATTTTTAAATATCTCCGGCTTAAAGCGACTTCTTAATCATCAAGCTTAGAACAACAGGTACTGGTGCAATTCATCTTTTAAGTATATGAGGAGATATATTGTCAGTATTGTAGGTTCGAATCTTCATCAGATGAATTTATATATTTCTTGATTTCACATATGAGTATGTGTTTATTTTATCATATATATATATATATATATATATATATATATATATATATATATATATATATATATATATATATATATATATATATATATATATATATATATATATATATATATATATATATATATATATATATATATATATATATATATATATATATATATATATATATATATATATATATAAATATATATATATATATATATATATATATATATATATATATATATATATATATATATATATATATATATATATATATATATATATATATATATATATATATATATATATATATATCTTGTCACTATTTACATTTACAAACTTAGTGAAGCAGATAAAGAGATAAGACCCAAACGTATTCTCCCATGAATAAAGTGGCTATTGTTCTAAGTATTATATCTCCTCGCCAAAAATTCATTTAATCTCTGTTATAGTTCTATTCATGGAATTATCAGTGGCGTATTGATAAAAGGATATAGCAGTGAACTCTTTATTCTGAGAACAAACACAGAAGCAGGTTCAAAGATGATCACTATTAAAGGGCCAACACTCTGGAACAATATGCCAGAGCATCTTAAAAATGCATCCTCCTTCACAGCTTTCAAAGGCAAACTTTATAGTTTTCTTTTGGACAAATAGTTGCTGCTCACACATAAATTAAACTTAATGATTTAATGCAATTTCCCTTAACACTAACCTCTCTATATGTAAACTGATATCGACTTCTCTGTTCTCTAAGTTAAGAACTAATTATTCTCATTGAAAGGAAATCAAATATGGTAGTGATGCCGATAATAACGATACTGTATCTAGTGCTATTATTACTATATTATTAACATTATTGTTAACATTTTTATTACATCATTACTATTTTCTATGAAAGCTACATTTAATTTGACTGTATGTATTACCCTCTTACTTACTAGTTCAATTACATATTTACTTATAAGTTACATTTATTACATCATTACTATTTTCTATGACAGCTACATTTAATTTAACTGTATGTATTACCCTCTTACTTATTAGTTCAATTACATGTTTAATTATAAGTTACTTTTATGTTCAAGAAGAATAACCATTGTACAAAAATGGAAATAAATGTTTGTTTGTAAGTTTGTTTGTCCTGGGAATCTGTTTTCTTCTTCTTCTTCTTCTTCTTCTTCTTCTTCTTCTTTGTTTTATAATCAACGGTTGCTAATTTTCCTTCGATGTGTAGTTCTGCCCAAGTGAGAAATATATCTTCCTCTGCCTCCCATGGTTCACGTTCTTTTATGCAGCATTTCCTTTTTTATTCTCCTCTTGCGGGTCGTAAAAGTCGAGTATGTGGGCATAAGCGAGGGGCTTAAGAATCCCATACTCTGTATCTTTTCCCATGAAGTACAAAGGAGAGAATTCTGGTTGTAAAGCTTCATCCAAAACCCTAGTGATTGGGTCTCTGACTGTGAGTGCTTGCGGAATGAGTGAGAGGAAATAGAAGAGATTGTAATATGCTTTTCAAAAGAAATATAGATGTGTTAGCAACGAGTAAAGCAAAGGTAAATGGCCGTGAGCTTTGAGATGCCCCCCCCCCCCATACGAGGGTGATTGCGAACATTAAATATAAATAAATGGAAAGGTAAGTTTTATTGGACCTGATAAGCTTCCAAGGCCTCTCATAGGATCATTTCAACATTAGCCTGTATGACAATATATCAGATGTAAATTGGTATGGATATAGGAGAAGTGACCTGACCTGAGAGGAAATGAAAAAAAAAAAAGGCCTTGAATACATGCTTACTTGGGACTTGCTCAGATATAGGCACGTTCTTTTTTTTCTTTTTTTTAATCTCTTAATAAATTGTGTACCTAACTTTTGTCAATACATAATTTATATCAACATTTGAACTATTTGCATTTCTTATATACAGACAACTGCGTTAAAAGACTTCCATAAAATTTATACAAATCTTAAGTTATATTTTAGGGCTTTAATAATCTGTACCAAACGTTACCATTCTCTCCATCACTTTGTTGTTATTCTTCCGTATTACGAAATGAGATGAAAGTTATTCTCATACCCGATCCAATGCATGGGACTGTGCAGATGACGTCATCAGCCCTGGAAGACGCTGCTCTCATCCATTGTGTGAGTCATTATTTGTATTATTAATCATTCAGTATGGGAATAGAAGACAAATGTTTATTGTAGTAACTTAACGAATGTGTGCATTCATATAATTTAATCTCTCTCTCTCTCTCTCTCTCTCTCTCTCTCTCTCTCTCTCTCTCTCTCTCTCTCTCTCTCTCTCTCTCTCTCTCTCTCTCTATATATATATATATATATATATATATATATATATATATATATATATATATATATATATATATATATAGATAGATAGATAGATAGATAGATAATGAATAGATAGGCTGCATTAGCAAACTATTTTTTTTCCCCACGAGAAAAAAATCTAATATGAGCGCCCCAAAAAAATTCCAGAGTTTTCTTTTATTACATTAAAATAAAATAAAAAATACTTTGAATTATTCGAGTTTACATTTTATTATTTTGAAAAAAAATTTCTTGCAAAATAATAATAATAATAATAATAATAATAATAATAATAATAATAATAATAATAATAATAATAATAATAATAATAATAACAATGTGAATAAGAATAGTTAAACAACAACAACAACAGTCCAGTTACGTCATGTCTCATAACTTGATGGTGGGGCCTCCAAAACGTTCTGGCTGCGAGCCGTTAAAACGAACTGGGCCTGTGAAGAGGCAGAGATAATTCACGTGCACCCGTTCTACCTGATCACACCTCACAAGAGCTTACTTAGCAAGCTTGTATGATAATTCATATTTAGAAATGGTGTGTGTAGTTTTCTCTATGATAGCTGTACTATTCATTTCATAAATGATTTAAAAGAATGTATATATCTGTAAGAAATGTATGGCGCTAAAAGTTCAAATTCAACTATAATATTGTTCATATTCATATATTATGGACAAGCCAATTTGGCTGGTTATATTAATGCTTTATATGGTGGCTTGCATCAAAGAATTGTATTGTTTATATAAAATTTGATTCCTATTATTAATGCATTAAACTATGACTGCATTCATAGTTTAAAAGACAAATATGATAAATATCACTGAATACCAAATTGGAACCGACTAGGAGATGGGGAGTTACAAGCATAGGGCACTTTACCGTAAATACAATGAGGAGCTCAATATTAAGTAATTAAGCCAAAATAAGACTGTCCAGAGCAGTTCGATGTTAAGTCTTCCTTCAGTTACGGTTCTCTTTCTATGCCAACATCAACATCGAATATTCTCGGATATTCGTTACATATGTCTTATTATCCCTTCACATTTGACAAGTCACAATATTCCCCATCTCTGTTTCTCTTTATGTTTTCTTCGTGCCCAGGCTTGATGAGGGTAGATTATTATTATTATTATTATTTTTTGCCTGTCCTGGTATCACAATCATAAAAAAAAGATATATATATTTTGCTCGAAATTTTGGAAGTGTTTCAAAATTATTTCCTTTACACTAACTTTCAGTACTCAAACTTGAAAAATGCAGATAGATAAATTATTTAAGAAAATATAATCACTAGGAAAACAGATACTATTGTTAAAATGCAAACAACATTATAAATAAGTAAAAAGAGAATTGGACTTTAAAAAATAGAATATAGTCTTTTGTTAATGTAAAACTAAATTGCAGGATTGGGGTAAATAATAATAATAATAATAATAATAATAATAATAATAATAATAATAATAATAATAATAATAATAATAATAATAATAAAGTAGTCTCCGTGGCAAAATGGTAGCGTCTGCGACTCTGAGACGGCAGGTTAGTAAGGGCATACACTCAGGGTAGCGATTACATCTGCCAAAACAAGTCCTTCGTAAGAAGGCAACCGTCCTAGTCCTTAGTAAAAAAGGGAGTTCGTGAAGGAAAACTGAATAATAATAATAACAACAACAGCAACAACAATAATAATAACAATGATAATAATAATAATAGTTATAATAATAATAATAATAATAATAATAATAATAATAATAATAATAATAATAATAATAATAATAATACATACATACATACATACATACATACATACATACATAGACACAAGCCTCATTCCCCCTTGTAAGGGGGGTGGGCGAGCCACGAAACGCGCATTCACCATGATCCACATAAACACCTCAACATCTCCTCTTAGCTCATTGGGGATAGAGGGATGCCACGTCTCCCCCCTTCCACCCTGCTTAGGTCACCCACAAGGTAGGTGGGCGAGGATATTCTACAATGAGGCCCGACAGCCGCAGTTGGTTTACCCCCACCGCTTCATCAAATGGCAACTCCCCTCACATCCGTCCACCACCTTTGGGCCGCGTCATATATGCACAATCTTCCTCCAACCATTCCTATCTCTTGCATGCACTCTTCCCTGTTCCACTGACATTCCACGTGCATTCAGTGTTCTTTTCACGCCATCCATCCATCTCATTCTAGGTCTCCCTCTTAACCTAACTCCAATCACTTCTGCACTCCACACTCTCTTCACTAATCGTTCATCACTCATCCTTTCCATGTGTCCAAACCATCTCAACACTTTCTGATCTAACCTATCCGACAGCTTCATTCCAACACCCGTTCTCTGCCTGACATCCTCATTTCTTACTCTATCTATTCTAGATACACCAATCATACCTCTGAAACACCTCATCTCCATTACATTCAACTGGTTTCTTTCATCCTCTCTTGCATTCCAAGTCTCTGCTCCATACAATTCTGTCGGCACAATCACACCTTCATATATCCTTCTCTTTGCATTCATTCCCAAATATCTATTTCTCATTACACTTTTCAATCCACCTAGACTTTTACTAGCTTCCTTTACTCTGTGATTTACTTCTACCTCCACTTGTCCACTCCTTGATGCATGTGACCCCAGATACTTAAAACTCTCAACTTCTTCAAGCAACTCCCCATTCACTCCTACATTCATTCTGCCAACATTAACACTCCTCGTGCATCTCATGACTTTACTTTAAAAATATTCACACGCAACTTCCTTCTTTCACACACACTAATAAACTCAGTCACCAAATGATTCAATTAATTTTCAGTATCAGCCACCAGTACTAATAATAATAATAATAATAATAATAATAATAATAATAATAATAATAATAATAATAATAATAATAATAATAATAATAATAATAATAATATTAACAACAACAACAACAACTACAATAATAATAATAATAATAATAATAATAATAATAATAATAATAATAATAAATATGAATATGAAAAAGAAAGAAAATAAGAATAAGAAAAAGAATAGGTATAAAAATAAGTAAGAAGAATATAGATAGAAAAGGAATAAGATTAAAAATAGGAATGTTCACTGGAATAGTAATAGGAATGGGAATAAGAGATAGGCATTGAAATAAGAATGGGAATAAGAACAGGAAAAGAACTATAAGAATAAGAATAAGAATAGGAATAAGAATGTTAGTAAGAAATAAATATAGGAATTATAACGGGAATAATACAGGAATAGGAATAAGAAATATGACTAAGACTAGGTATAAGATATGAGAATAATAATTAGAATGATAAAAAATAATAAGAAATATAAAGAATAATAAAAATATAATATACAAGGAGATGAAAAAGCTTTAATGACTAAAACTTAAATAATACATTTATAAAATACTTCACAAGTATTTTACTGGTGTTATTCACGTAATACAAATTACTTCTGGCTTTTGTTATGATGCTAGGCTTCTGGGTCATAATTCCTCAGGCTAAACTATTGTGAAAGAAGATGAAGAAGATCAAGAATTCGTGAATGCGTGACCTCAGGGTATAGGGGGGTGGGTTCAATAACGAAGCCTGGGCACTTTCACTTGCTATAGAATGTTTAACTTAAAAAAATCATTAGTGTTTATTTGAACATATAGTTCGCTTTTCATTAGCCTATGGGGTAACCATGCAGATAATTTATTGCAAATATTGAAAGTTATGATGCAATATGAGAACATTTTGATGTCATACACTAATGTCTCAGTAAGAGGAAAAAATTGTGTCCGTTTCACATGTGTCAATATAAACAACAACGCCTAATATAAGCCTGGATATATGGATTGCCATTTAAATATGCATGAGATATGTTGGTGGAAATATGACTGTATCAGTATACAAAATGGAACACTTTCGTGATGTTATTTTAAAGTCGAAGTCAGAGTCGGCGTCAGAACGACGATACACGCGTCTGGCATAAATGCTTAAAATATTTTAAAAGTTAAATATTTATGTATATAAATATGAAATTGTCAGTGTAAAACTATTACGAATGATATTTATGAAATGATGCGTTATGAAAAACGTAAGGAAGGATAAATAATACTATATAAAACAAGCAATAAGCGCCTACGAGCCTAAACACTCGAACGTCGGCTGCTGCCTTAGAATATATATCTCCGTACTCTTTCCCAGACATTCAGAAGTTGACAGGAAGCCATAGAGGGTGGTTCCGTCGAAGTATTTTATTAATAATGGACGAAACTACCGAGAAGATGAGTGATATATCAATAGGTAATTATATTTATTGAGTTGTTTTAACTATTCTAACCGGAAATAGGTAAAAACAAGTGATATTTAATATATTAACAATGTTATGCTAAAATCACTAGCGTGTTCACGCTGTCTCACGCCGGGGGACTTGCCGATGGTGGCAGAAATTAAAAGATTTTTGTTATTGATATGTCAAATACTTTCATTATTCATTAGGAAATTAGAGACTTGTTTTATATTATTATCCACTTTTTTTTAATGGAATTGACACTTATTTGGTTTTGGTCTTCAATGTGACGTGTGTTATCGAGCACCCCCATATGTTCACATACAATAATTCTCTGCCACACGCCTCGCCCCATATAAATAAATAATGGATAAAAATTTAATTTCACACCCCCTCCTAGGGAAAATCTCTATGAATTATCATTGTTTGTTAGGTTATTTCACCTCCAGTTAAGAAAATTCTCATGAAATTTATCCTAGTAAGAGATAAGTTCATCCTGTTATAAAATAAAATCAATTAAAATTATTCTGTTAAGATTAGCTCGTTCCCCAGTTAACAACGTCATTGATGACTGAAACTACTTTAAAAAAAAATTGCATTTTTGTGTTTTTATTTTGCCCTTTGGGGTCAAAAGAGCTAACTGTCCTCTCCAGCCCTATCTTACGAGATTGCATTTTTGTTAAAAATGAAAGAAATACCAGATAAACTGGAGAAGATGCACCACAGCACCTTCAACCTGAGAAAACATTCCTCACAATTGGCCAACTGGAGATAACGCATCTCATAATTAAGCAACTAGAGATAGAGCACCTTAAGTTAGGTTAGGTTAGGTTATCTCCAGTTGGCCAATCATGAGGAGTGCCCTCTCGAGTTGACAGCACTGAAGTGCGTCTGCAATTTATCCTATTTATCTAATTCAACAAATTTTGATAGCTTAATGAAAATATTTGTTTCTCGAGCAATTTTAATGTAGGTATTAGGTAAGGTGTGTTGAGAACAGAAATAAGAGATAAGTGATAAAAGAAGTATTAGGGAAGGTGTTTTGAGAACAGAAATAAGAAATAAGTGATATAATAAGTCCATTATCAGTGAGCTTAGGAATTGCATTCTATATACAGTATTTTACTTGCTTTTTAAATGTATATTATGTAATGGAGCTGAGAGATTTGAGACTAGAGTACTGTATAATACAATATGACTATTACCACTTTTTATATACTAGCTCATGCTGTGACTCGTGCGGTTGCGAACTGATGGACAGAAATAGTGAATTTCTTAAATAACGCTAACTGTAATTATTTGCTATCGATCATGAATACGTCTCATCCGGTATGAATAGGGAGAGTTATTCATTATCAGCATTAATCTTTATATTTTATATCTGTTTTGTGGCCACTATGACCGGGCGGTACTGCAAGCGACTATGATTCGTCGGGTCTTTTTAATACCTGCCACGTTTTGAAGTTAGATAAGGTCATTCACTCGGCGTAATGGTAGGACCCTGCCAAAACGTAACTCCTTCATAAGGAGGCACTGTCCAGGCCCTTACTAGGAATGGGAGTTCGTGACGTAAAACCCAATCATCATCTTTTTGTTTATCTGTTTTATTGTATGTTTGTCAAGCTTATATTCTTGCTCAAGTCTTCACTGGCCTCGCCTAGTATAGTACAAGCATATCATACCTATGTTTATTATGTCAAGCTGTTATGAATCCATTTGACATGTGTTTGTGAAATCTTAATGTTGACTTGGCTGATATGGAGTATAGTGATCTTCCATTATACCAGCTTGATATTCTCATTCAGATTGTTCAGTATTTTCTAAAATTACAATACTGAGATTCTTTAAGATGAAGTGGATTTGTTTATTTATTTCATTCTATTGAAAGAGTTTTTTGGAATAAAAAGTGTTATTTTGCTTTGGAAGTAAAAATGGCTTAACTGTATGCTTGATTTTCAAATCCTTCATGTTTATGTAACATACCACAACATTCAGTATATATATAAAATTTCATTTGCACACTTAAGTAAATGTAATTGCTGTTTTTTTTCCTAGTCTGCTACTTTTGATTATGTACACCATTGATTATTTAAAGAAAAACTCCTCTTTGCAGGTGAAATTTATACTTCAGAGAAATTTGGTAATGATGAAACGGGATATGGAACACAAGAAAAACCATTCCAGACGGTCCTTCAAGCCATGCGGAAAGCTGACAAAGAACCCTTTCCAACCATATACGTTGATGCCAAAGAAGGCGATCAAGTGAGATATTTTTAGTTAGTTACAAAATTTTCCCTAATTTTGCTAACAATACCATAAAATCTGGTTTCTCTTAAATTGTGTAGAGAGTTGCTTCTACAGTATATTCCTGTATTTGTTAGATTGAAGTATGAAACGGCATTATACATTTAGGTATAAGTATACATTGAATCATCTAATAGAAGTTTGACCTCGGTGGTTCCATCTGTTTTTTTTTTTTTTTTTTTTTTTTTTTTTTTTTTTTTTTTTTTTTTTTTTTTTTTTTTTCTCCAAATACCAAAAAGTCAATATATTGTTCTAGGGCGCAGTGAAGCCAACAAGAAACAGTGATATGGAGGATTTGTTGTCCTCTGTACAAACTTTAGATGACCACTTAAGTGAATCCAGCTACATAATTGGACACTTTCCCACCCAAGCGGATGCTATGGCACACGGCCGCATGGGTCATGCCCTAACTTTAAATGATACGACCTTATCTGCCTCCCATCCTCACTTCTCCAGATGGTGCAAGCATATTGGGAGTTTCGGTGCTGATATAAACAGCTTCCCCAAAGTCGATCTAAGTGTTCTGGATCGTTTCCATCTTCCAAATAGCTTTAGTACTAAGGTGATCACTGATTAGCATTCTTTGACTTCGGTCGAATAGTGTATAGTGTGATTTATTTTGAAGGTTTTAAAGTCCCCTACTTCACTGCTTTTTGACCTTGGCTGTTAATTTTTCATGCATGAGGTTAATGTTTGTATACACAACATACTTAATCTGCACTAAAACCAAATGCACATAACTGCATTATTGGTTTTATTGTTCTATTCGTTTTAGCTTTCAAGCTTCCTCCCAAAAAAAATCAGACTAAAATTGGTGTTGTAAGAATTTAGTTTGTCATTAGAGCTCATCTGATGATAATTATGAAAATTAGATTTTTTGTGTCTCAAGTTTGATTAAACATTTATACTATGCAGTGGCCTTCCTTAAGGACTCTGAGCTGTTTTGCAGGCAGCTGATGAAACAAGAACTACTGACAAAAACGTCTGGAATTTAGTTCATTTTGAGATTTCTTTTATGTCTGTAGTCACTGTATTATTAGTATATCCAGGTAATCCCTTTTTATCTCTTATGTCTGATTTTAGAAGGATATCATTTTAGATTGTTACAGGTCTTTGCCTGTATAGGGTTTAGTGCCGTTTTGTTAGTTACAGAAACTTTTTTTCCCTTTATATTTAATTCTTCCTATTCTCATATTACCCTTGTGAATATAAGTTGCTACTTTTGTAATGTTTTTGTACTGTTATCGTTTATTAGGTATATTTTTTTCTCTTAGTTTTTACCACTGTACTTGTGTTTCTTGCAGATGGTTTTCTTTACATTAACTAGATATGCAATATGTTTTTTTGTCTTAGGAATTCTGGTTCTTGTAATTATTTAATGCTTGTAATTTGCCTAACATTTTTTCTTGTACTTTCAACTTTGACATCATAATTAAATTTTTACGATTTATTGAACAGACATTCTAGTTCAGATTTTACTCTTTCTTATGTTTTGTTGATGTTGTTTTAGAAAATCTTCATGAAGACGGACATAATGTTAGTTATTTATCCCATGTGTGAAAGCCTAATCATGACACATACTTGAACTATCAACTACTAAGAAAATTAGTTTAATATCATAAAAGTGAAATAGTAACTATGATAGTCCTGCATCTATAACTTATTAGCTATGGAGCTCTTGCTCTCATAATTAGCTGTTTGATTACTATATGTCTGAGGCAAATGACATTGCAAAATAGATAGAGCCTGATAGTAATAATTTTTTTAAATAAGGTTTTTAGGAAATCTTAATTTTCCCCTACCTAAAGCCTGAACTCTTGAAAGTACTGCTCCATCATTGTTCCACACATCTAATGAGAACTATGCTCGAAAATATGACATTGCAGTCTAGTCATTTGCTGATGGAACCTAATATTGTAATGAGATCATTTTATTACTCATCATATGAGTAATAATTGCTACCTTATTAGTCACTAGCTTGAGGGCCAGCTTTAATCTGTTAATTTATTTTTGAGTTATAGTTATGATCAATATGACTCTCTTATCCTTTTATCTTGTACCTTTTATTTGCATGTAACTCGTAGAGGTACCTATGCATGCAGGATTAGCACCCCTTAAACCTTCGTGTCTCTTATCTTTCTGAATACCTGTTCCTCCAATTTAAAAAAAATTCAGGCACATCACTAATAGTTACCAAGTATAGATACATTCTTCCCCAAAATATATATATTATTTCATAATTCTCATGTGGTTTCATTAGATACATTCTTATAATTAATAATACTCTGTTGTATTCATACACAAATGCTTTGTTTAATTACATTTCTCCTGAAAAACGTAATGTAATGTATTCATATTTAAAGCCCTAACTTGTTTTCTTCTATTAAATGTTTACTTTATTGTATTCCTAGAATATAATTTTATGACATTATTCTGTGAAAAAAAATATTGTATCGTATTTACACATTAATTAAGGTTACATTATTGTACTCCTTATTAATGTGCTTTTCTGGTAGACTAAATCTCTTAATTTTTTTTTTCCAGAAATATGAAGTAATTGCAAAGAGCCAGTTAAAAAAAGTGACCAAATTATGGAAAGATGTAAGTAAAATTACAGTTTCATTAGCACACACAAACACAGTATATATATATATATATATATATATATATATATATATATATATATATATATATATATATATATATATATATATATATATATATATATATATATATATATATATATATATATATATATATATATATATATATATATATATATATATATATATATATAACTTTAATTTTTTTAATATTCTATCTGGTCCATTTCAGTCATGTATATATTTACTCTTCATAGTGAAACATTTTATCTTAAGCCTCACTCTCCGTTGCTTACATTGCGGTCGACGAGACTTTTGATTTGTAATTTATCCTCCTTTAATTTCAGGAAAAGATGAAGCTCGAAGCAAGGCTTGCCAAAGAAAAGGCAGATGCAGAAAAGAGGGCCATTGCTCTAGAAGAGGCCAAAAATGTCACTATTGAAGAAGACAAATCTTTACCTCCTGCTACTTGTATTAAAATAGGCCAGGGAAAGGAGTTCAGAGACAAAAGAGTCGAGATTCATGGATGGGTACACAGGTTAAGGAGACAAGGTTCGTGATAAGCAATTGTAATATAATACTCATTTTATGTCTCACTATTAGTTCTCATTATGGGAGTGGACACTAATAGTGTGACTGGGGAATTAAGGCTAGATACCCCTCATCACCCCAGGAAGGGCAAAGTTTTGAGTCTCTTCGTGTAAGAAGACAAGGTTCGTGATAATTGGGATGTAAATGTGTATTATAGCATCGGTTTTGTTTAAAATGTGTATTATAGCATCGGTTTTGTTTACTGAGATGGAAATGAGTACTTCATAGTTATAAAGCATACTTTAAGTGCTCATATCCATACCTCTGATGTAGGTTTTGATGTTTTTGAGTCAAGGTATTGAAACTAAAATCGTTAGGTTGTTCCTCAGCTTGCCAGGTTTTGTTAATTTATCTTTTTATGTGCTTACTGGAATCTGCATATATTGTATTTGATCAAGATAAGAAAACATTTTGCATATGATATCAAAGTTTTGACATTTTTTTTTTTTTTCAACATAATGCTATATTTCTCTGAAACTAGTAGGAAAATCACAATTGAACAAAAGAGGGAACAACTTGTGTTCATGTCCCTTCTCTCAGCTATAAGGAAAGATTGCCAGCCCATTGGCACTTACGATACAAAATATATGGATACAGGCATTTTTTTCCCACCATCAGTGAAATGTTTCTATTTATGGATTTTTGTATGTATTCTCAACATGTCATATCCCCCAGTGAAGAGAGCACGGTGGCCACAACTGAACTAAAAGACGAGAGGCAAACTGAGGGATTGCCAATCCTTATCCCTTTCAGCACCCTATTATAACACAGGAAATACATAGGTGGATATCTCTCTCACCACCTTGGAAAAACATTAGAATGTTTTTCTAGTTATACATAATATATAAGTAAAAGTGTTGTTAAAAATCCTGAATTTGGATCTTGATTTTTACATATCTAGCCTCTCATATGCATTACTTACATGCAAAATGTATTTTACTGTATTTTTTGTCATTGATTATTATTAAAGACAGTATTTTTAATTACAGGGAAGAGTATGATGTTTCTGGTACTTAGAGATGGGACTGGTTATCTTCAGTCGCTTATGACAGACAAACTCTGTCAGACCTACGAAGCGCTTATCTTGAACACAGAAAGCACCGTGGTTCTCTATGGTACTTTAAAAGAGGTACCGGAAGGAAAGGAGGTAAATTTTTAACAAGTTCATTTTTTGTCTAGTTAGAATTTTTGAGGAGAGTCTCGGTTTACATAATGGACTCCCTTATATACTAAGGGTTAGGATGGTGCCTTCTTGCTAAGTACTTTGGTTTTGGCAGGTGTTCTCATACCGAGTGAATGTCCTTTCTAACCTCAGACGGTGGTGGTCCGCTAATCCTTTAAATGATGACTCAAAGTCTCAAGCTCTACCACTTTGCCACGATCATAGTAGTCTGATTTTATGAAGGAAACAAAGCAGCCTTGCTTCATTCTACCCTTTCAGTGCCTCCATCTACTTGAAGCTAGTTCTAGAATATAATTTGAGGGTAGGTAGATTGGCATCTGCATGGTACTTTGTTGCCTTTAGTTATCTCCAATGACTCTTTGGATACTCAGGGATAATACGAGCGAGTCCTTTAAAAGTCCTTGCCTGTAAGGGTATCATGAAAGGGTAGAGCTATTACCTTTACAGGGGAGGTAGGATAACAATGTAGAAGATATGCAAAAAATGCATGATGTTATACAATATATCTCATTTTTGCAAGTTCAATGCATGTTGGCAGCTCCTACAGTGGATTTTGGTAAAATCATAATGAATTGATCCTCCTGTTTTTCCTTTTACCCGAAGGCATAAACTTTTCAACACCTCCTCGTATACTTTTTCCTAACCCATATGGATTTGATATATCTTCTTATGATTTGTTGTTCATTTAGGGGTGATGTGAGTATTATAGATACCATAAAAGTCAGTATATTTTTGCCTATTATCCAGATTTCTTTTATCATTGTCTCAAAACTTTTTTTAATTCCATTAAAGAAGCTCATCACTAAAAAGAGCCATACATTTACAAGGTGATCAGAATGAAATTAGCATTGTTAGTAGTCACCAAAATTGACCATACATTTCCAAGGTGATCAGAGTCAAATCTGGCATTGTTAGTGGTCACTATACTGTTTGTAAATTCTAAAATCATTTAGTATTTTTTAAAATGTAGTTATTAAGTTCTTAACTACTGACAGGCTCCAGGTGGACATGAACTGCAAGTAGACTACTGGAAGTTAGTTGGAGAATCGCCAGCTGGAGGAGCGGAAGCAGAGATTAACAAGCTCTCAAACCCAGATGTTCAACTCGATAAAAGGCATCTCATGATTAGAGGAGAAAACTGCTCAAAGGTTAGAATTTATATACAGATACTTTCAGTTGGCCCCTTTATGCGGATAGATGATAGCAGAATAAGCAAATAGTAAATTATTTTTAAAATTGTCTTAATTTGTTAAAACTTCAGGTACTGAGGCTAAGATCCATATTGATGAAAGCTTTCGTCGATCATTACTTCGCCCGCGGTTATGAGTGGATGTCTCCTCCGACGATGGTGCAGACTCAGTGCGAAGGGGGTTCAACATTGTTCGATTTCAACTTCTTTGGCGAGAAAGCGTACCTCACACAATCTAGCCAACTATACTTGGAAACCTGTCTTCCAAGGTAAGTTAGTTTTAAAGAGTTGCTAACTGCTACACTTCTCTCTCTGCAAAAATCCCTAAGTTAACTGCAGAATGCACCAGAAGAGCAACTTGGTTATCATTTTGCTGTCACAGAACTGACCTCAATAATATTGGTAAGCAGGGAGGAGTTAGCAATCCCTCCTGCAAAATTTTTTGTTGCAGTGAAACAGTGGGTAGAAAAGGCTAGGATGGGCAGGGTAAATTGAAACCGCTCACTTAGTTCTTTTGTTATTGCTGAAGCTACCCTCCTGGGTCATATGATTTCTCTTCCACAAAAATCATTCTACCTCAGTTGTGGCCACCCTTCTTCTCATCATTTAAATGCCTCTTGTTTGAAAAAAAATTCCGTAACCTTTTATGGTACTTCAAATAATTCAAATTGCACATTTCTTTTTTGGATATTCTTTGGCAATAGCTATGGATTACTTTAATGAGAGAATTGATATATTTTTTTTTGTTTTTTGAAGCTTTGGCGATGTGTTCTGCATAGAACAGTCCTACAGAGCTGAACAGAGCCGTACACGAAGACACTTGGCGTCATACACCCACGTTGAAGCTGAGTGCCCCTTCATCAGTTTCGACGACTTGCTTGATCGTATAGAAGATTTGGTAAGAAAAGATATTGGAAAATCGCTTTTTCATTTTTTTTTTTTTAGTGATTACTTGTACTGCATGTTATCTTAACTCTTAAATCCTATTCCCATATATGTCTTCCTACAGTGGAGTCAGTATTTCTTTTTCTTGAAGGTTAGAGCACTGTTGAATGATTTTTTTTATTTTTCATATTTTGAGTACAGTACTTCAATCATATTTAACTCATTTTATAGAAAGTTTACAGATGATCCCCTACTTACGAAAAACCGAGTTACGAACATTCACAGATACGAACAAAACCTACCCATGTGTTAATGTATGTCTTACTGCACTGTACTGTATTATTACTGTATTAAAATTCATTAATACTGTATACTTTATTTTTTTATGTAGTAGTTAAGTGTCTAGCCTAAGTACTGTACAGGATTTTTTTTTTTTTTTTTTTTTAAATGAACCTTACACGTTCGTAAGTTGGGGAGTGTCTTTCCCTGAGCTGACTCCTTATACATGAATTCTTTTGGAGGACACATAGAAGTGTGTGTTCTTAAAACACTTGCTTCAAGGAATATTTTTCTGTTTAAGTCATGAGTGAGAATTTAGTTGTGATGTTTCCATGTGTAATGCTAAATTCTATACTCATTGTGAATTAAATTTAAATCATGATTAATCTGAAAAATTCATTATTTCATCCTATAGGTTTGCGACGTTGTAGAGAGAGTGTTGAGCCATCCTCAGGGAGGTCTGTTGATGAAGGAACTTCATCCAGACTTTGTGAAACCAGAGCGACCCTTCATGAGAATGCCTTACTCGGATGCCATCAAGTATCTCAAGGAACACAACATCACTAAAGAAGATGGAACATTTTATGAATTTGGAGAGGTAATGTTCTTGGCTATATTTACAGATTTAATATTATATTCCCCCTGAGGGAGACGGGGCTAGAGTACTTCCTCAGCATGTTGTAAGAGTTGACTAAATTGGGCACAGCAAGGGCACTGGGAATCTCTTCTGTATATGCTCTTCCCAAAGCGTCAAGAGTAGCTTTACCTTGACTGCTATTCCTCTTGTAAGGGGAAAAATGGCTCATGTATATAGATATAGAAATATATCTGTGATCTGGTTCAGAAATATTGCTCTAGCCTGCTCATGCCCCCCATGTGTGGAATACAAAAGTTCTAGTGTTTGTAGATGATTGGGACTTGAGGGATGAGTGAGTTGTCGTCTCTTAATTTTACCTGCTTTTGATTTCTTTGAGTGTGGCCATCCTAATGATTCTGGTATAAGAAGGTAGTATATCTGATAAAACATAACCAATACCATTATTGTCATTATGCAAGGAATTATATATGTGATTGAGAGCTAGAACTTAATTTTGTTTATAGTGACTTGTGAAATTTTTATTGAGAGTAGATGTAAAAAGTTGCAAGTTTTAATTCTGATCTATTTGAAACTACTTTATCTTCAGCAAATATCAGAATGAATAGGATTAAAAAAAGTAATAACATTGGAAAAAGAACTCATATGTATCCCTCTGTTCACATTCCATTTCATTACAAGTGTAGCTGTTGATGAATTGTTATAAAACATAGCAATAACACTGAATTTATATAGACATGAAGTATTCTGTGCTTATATTTTAAAGCTTTAATACACGTGAGATGTGCAGTTTCATATCCGCATAAATTTATTGTTAGAATAATTTCTTTACCCTTGAAAATGATGTGCCATGTTCAGTATAGTTCAGTAATACTTATGCTGGGTTTATCATAAAGACTGTGAATAATAATTTTATAGGAGTTATAAAATTTTTTATATGTTAATTCTCATATCAGCATCACATTATTGGCTTTTTTACTGTGAACTGATGTACTGAAATTGTTTAATATGAATTATTTTCTTTTATTTTAGGATATTCCCGAAATGCCCGAGAGAAAGATGACCGATCAGATCGGGAGACCTATTTTATTGAACAGATTTCCTGCTGGAATTAAAGCATTTTACATGTCCCGATGTCCTGAAGACAAGAACCTCACTGAATCGGTGAGGAGCTTCAGTTTGCTGTTATGAACAATATTTGATAAATAATTATTGTTTTATTAAATTTAAAGTTTGATATATATGAAAATATATTTTTTATTGGATTTCAGTATGTAAAATGTAGTCGGTCAGACTTTCACAAAATGTATTTTTATTTTAGCTAAAGTGTCCGGTGGTTCTTTTATTAAATTTAAAGTTTAATAGTTTCATAAATACAGTTTTTTTACTGGATTTCAGTATATAAAATATAGCGGTCGCTTTCATAAAATGTACTTTTCTTATTCCGAAGTGTCAATGGTTGTGTATTGTGATTTCATATATGATGAAGTCAAAACTTAATTTTTTCTGCTAATTGCAGAGTTGTAATTGAGTGAAAGGTCTTTGAACTAGACAGTAAATGGATTTATTATTCATAGGTTGATCTGTTGATGCCCGGCGTTGGTGAAATTGTTGGCGGGTCGATGAGGATGTACGACTACGATGAATTAATGGCAGCTTATAAAGCCAATGAATTGGATCCCAAACCATACTATTGGTACACTGATCAGGTAAAGTACACAAACTATTTTACTTGTAAACAGAATGAGGAAACGAGAGATTTACACATTCTTCTCTAGTTTACATTGAAAAGTACCCAGAACTGCAAAGTCTTGCTCAAATTTTAAGACTGGGTAGTTAATTATGCAGTTTACTTGCATCTCAATCTCGGTTGTGGAATAGTTGAAAACAGCCTGAAACAGTACAAAACGACCTGTTTTTTTTTTTTTTTTCTTCTTGAGCACCTGTGTATGAGAATTTATACTTTCCAGAGTTGTATTTAAAGGAGGTTATGATATTTATAGACTTTTATATCAACTAGTGGGATACTTTTAAAAATCTTATATCTCAACTAGTCATTTTTATCTCTATCTCAGCTAGTACTTTTTATCTCAAGTAGTGGGATACTTAAAATTCTTACATCTCAACTAGTCCTTATTATCTCAACCATTGTAATACTTATAAATCTTGTAACTCAACTAGTGGGATATTTAATACTCTGTCTCAACTAGCCCTTTTTATCTCAGCTAGTGGGATATTTTAAAGTCTTATATCTCAGCTAATCCTATTTTCTTTTGTCTCATTTGCACAAGCTATGTTAATTAAAACCTTCTTGAATATCTTTTATTGGTATCACTGTGCCCTTTTTAAAGTATATTACTTCAGTTGCATATGTATTGTGTATAGTATATATATATATATATATATATATATATATATATATATATATATATATATATATATATATATATATATATATATTGAAATGTGTTTTGAAAATTTTTCTGATGAACTTTGCCTATAATCTTAAATGTTTTTATTCTTTCCTTCAGCGATTGTATGGCACATGCCCTCACGGTGGATACGGCTTGGGTTTGGAACGATTCTTGTGTTGGCTCGCCAATCGCTATCACATAAGAGAAGCCTGTCTTTATCCTAGATTTGTTGGTAGATGCACTCCATAAAGAAATGGGTTCATATATATATATATATATATATATATATATATATATATATATATATATATATATATATATATATATAATAAGACTGATATGGGTACTCAACCTTAGTTTTTTATGCTTTGTACTTGCAAAATATTAGCATCTTACTTTTGAATGATTATCTTGAGTAAGACAAACCTGATAAATTTTAAAAGGTTTGTCCAGGGTCCATATCAGCTTATTTAGAAATTAAAACTGTGCCTTTACATCGCCTAAGGATGTCATCCGCAATTCATCTAGCTAGAACCACAGGGAAGTAGAAGGTTTATATCGGTATGGAAGATAGTCTCTTCGAGTAATTAAGCTACTTTATTAGTCATTGTGCCCATTTACTTGCTGAAACAACCTATATTATTTACCTTACCCCTAATCTCTTCCATTCAGTTACATTTTATAGTATAAAAGCAGTAAATTCAAATAAACATTTGTTATATAATTTGCACTATTTTTAAAACCCTTATTTTTAAGAGCATATTTGTGTTTGCCTCTATGCATCCTTTTGCAGTGATATTGGAATGTCAACGATATTAATTACACTTCAGTACAGGGGGTGTAGGTCCCACACCTAGGAGAAAAAAGGTAGTGACCCCTTAGACATCTAACTGGCTACTGAATCATTCAAGTACAGTACCTCTCAGCAGGTTACAACGTTGTATGTATGGCATCATGACTTCAAATGCCAGCTTTATGTCATGGAAGAGGATTTTACATTATGGATGGTATAGGTTAAATGAGAGAGCAGTGAAGTTTCAAGGAATGAGCATATGATAACTTTCTCCAAGAAGACAAGATTTGCCCGAATTGACAGGGATCCATCAGCAAGCTACTCGAGGAAGGTGCTTCCTCTCCTGAAATCAATTAATTAACCAATTCTGAAGGCTGAGTCAAAGGAGGTGAGGAACATGACTTTTCTAGACTGAAAGATGAAGTGCAAGGCCTATGAATGAACTGCCTTGTTTCCAAAATCCAGAGCACATTTATATAGTTCCCATATTTGGGTCGGAGACGTTTAGAAGGCCTTCTATCAGAATGAACCATCATGAACTCCACAAACTCTTGTGTTGGCGACATCTATGTTCACATACGGGGCTATGAGTTTAGCCAAGGGTGCTTAGTCGCCGTTGAGAGATCCAAATGCTAATGGCAATTCCAAGAAATATAAGACTGCCCTAATGATGATCCTGGCTAAGTTCTTTTCTGAGTGGTTGATTTGGGTGTCTCCTACAGTGTTGATGTAGACTGCCTTGTAGCTTTCAACAGAATGGACACTACTTCCTCAGGAAAGAGGGAAGACTATACCTATAAAAAAATTGGCAAATGAAGGAACTGGAGGAGTTGGGAGCACTTTGAAGTTACTGACTCTACCTTTAGAAATAGAACTAGATTTTCCTCAACATTCCAGAGACTGTGTCTGCATCAGCCACAAGGGGCTGTCAGTACTGCTCGATCACTGAATGACTGAGAAATATCCAAAACCTTCTAAAGTTGGCTCATAAGAGGAAATATACAAATTGATTTCTAGTGGTTGAGTCCAATGCAACCATGTTCTAATTCCTGACTCGCAAGACATACGGACTCAGTTTCTTATTTTCAGCTAAGGTAACGAGGTCTACCTGAGGGTCTGGAACCATTTCCATGAGTTTCTGGACTGAAACCTGGTCCAGTGACCATTCTGACTGGAGGCAGCTGTGACAAGAAAGACGGTCATATTGCTGCAGTTCAAAAGTATTACGGCAGTTCCTCTTTGGTTGCATCTATTTCAGGGAAGAGGAGACTGGTACCAAATCACTTACGTTTATGTGACCGATCTAGATGCACTGACCTAGTTCTGGTTTGTATGTTAACAGCTGTGGAGAAAATAAAGTTTACATGATTTTAATTTTAGCTATAATATGTTCTACATGGCAAGATATATTAAAACCATAAATAATTATACAAATACACATACAACCTCGCTTATGATTCTATAAAAAATAATATATATATATACTCTATATACTAATATAGGTATAAAATGCTATAATAAAGGGTCAAAAATTCTCTAATACGTTTACATATTATTTCGTGCGGCTTTATATGCTTCATGTATAACCATCAAGAGAGATATATAATTCTTTCTTTCTAACTGCTTCAACACCAGTAGTCTTATGATCAGACTTAAAAAACCAATTGTGTAATTGTACATGTGCCATACTAGCTATCTCTATAGCTATATAGTTATCTATATACACAGTCCCATTCTCCCTCATAAGGGGGGTAGCTGAGCCAAAGAACGTGCATTCCTCATGATCTAACATATCTCAGTTACTTCTCTTAGCTCCTTGGGGATAAAGGGTTGCCACAATTCCCCCCCACCACCCTGCTTGGGGCACCCACAAGATAGGTGGGGAAGGATATTCTACTGTGAGGCCCGGCTACTGCAGCTGGTTTACCTTCATAACATGGCAACTCCCCTCACACCCATCCATCACAGTTCACTGTGTTAGCACTATTATATAAATGAACCATTACAAAAAGTTACAACTATGCATGCTGCAGTACTTTTATATCATTCCTTTTAGACCTTTTTCATTTCTTTTGCTACTTACACATGGATTATCGACAAATTTAGATTTGATATCTCTCTTAGCATATAAAACCACTTCCCAGTAGTCACTAGTAACAAAGCCAAATTTTGGCATAAACACAAAGACAACAGTTAACACACTGAATATAAAAGATATTCAAATTCGATATTTTCAACTCAGTCCTATGTTCCTGAACCCCAACCAGGGCATTATTCTAAGACCTTACTGGAGCACAGGCATCCAAATATCTACTAACCAAGTCCTCATTATACACTAGTAACTGATACAGCCACTTAATAATAGATGACTCCCACATTTTGCATCTTTTTCCCCGAGGACAAACTGTTGATATATAAAATAGTTTGTGTCACTGATAATGTAAAAATCTTGCATTCACAAGAGAGGAGATTCTTCAATGCCCATGACAATGCACATACTACTTAGCTGTAAGTTATTGTAAGTAATTTTCATAGTCTTGAACTGCTCGTTCTTGCTCTCTCGTTTCTATACTATAGCGTCTCATAAGCCTCACGTTACGAATGGCTTCCTGTGCCGTTTGCTGATAATTCTTCACTAAGTAACAGGCCAGCATTACTCCTGTACGGCCTAAGCCCATTCTACAATGCACACACACAGGCTGGAAAAGTACAGTTATTGGAAAATTTACCTTATAGAGTGAAACTGAAAACAAAAGTTAAAATACAATATACTTTCTTATTATTTCATTCCATTACATATTAGTAATACAGACAATCCCCAACTTACAAACAAGTTACGTTCCATTAGTCCGTTTGTAAAATTGTTCGTAAGTTGTGTTTAGGTACAAAAAAAAAATACTGTACAGTACATACATATGCAGTACTGTACAGTATTTAGGCTAAGGATACTTCACTAAATAAAACATAAAGAATGCAGTATAAATGCATCTTAATACAGTAATAATAATGTGATAATATAGTACAATACAGTAATAAATATATTAATACATGGGTAGACAATGGATAGGTTTTTGTTCATGACTCAGTTGTTCGCAAGTAGGGGAGCTTCTGTAATTTAAATAAAATGTTTATCTTGTAATGCTATAATATTATCGTGGTCAAATGGTAATGCTCGCGACTTTGACATATCAGTTTGAAGATCTGTGGCCATGCCATGGTCTGAGCTGAGAAAGGGAATTCACTTAGGGTAATGGTCACACTTGCCACAACCAGTCCTTTGCAAGAATGCACATGTATTATTACTATTATTATTCTGCACAGCATTATTATTTTTCAGTATTTTCCATAATTACAGTATACTGTATTGTGTGAATATCCTGTACAATAGTATGTACAAGGGGTCCTCAGCTTAAGATGTCCTCGAGTAACGATGTTTTGTTGTTACAAAGGATTTCCCATAAATTATTTCCTTTTTTTTTTTTTTTGCCTGTATTAAGTCTCCCAAGCGTAAAGAAGCTTCTTCTGATAGCAGTGGTTCAAAGAAAAGGAAAGCCATCACCATGGAAGTGAAATTAGATACCATATCATGTTGACAAAAGAAGGGTGATATCAGTAAAGGTAGCAAAACTTTATTATATGCAGTAATTTTCCACAACAGTATGAAAAGAAAAATTATTTAGAGAATGGCTACCACCACTTCCCCATCCCCTTTAGTTGGATCTTACAACATGTAGGGAACACAGGAGTGGTATTCTTTGTTCCCTACAACCGAACTTAAAAAAAAATAACTTTACCTTGTTTTCTAATGCTGCCTTATCACAAATTTGGATAAATTCGTCAATCTGTTCCATGGCAGGAGACTCAAATTCTTCAACGGGAATAACATAGCAGTCCATATGTTGTCTAGCTAATAAAGGAGACTGCCGCTCTTCACTCAAACTAATTATAGCTTTAACACCTTCTCTTCTGGAATATTAACCAATGGTTGTTAGGTACTGACTCACTATGCATGTACTGCCCAATTATAATAAATACAGTATATATATATATATATATATATATATATATATATATATATATATATATATATATATATATATATATATATATATATATATATATATATATATATATCAGGGGGTCCCCGTTCTGTTTTAGGTCGTTCTGAAGTTACATCAGAGGCCAATAAATAATTAACAAATCAAGTTTTGAAGATACCAATTGTCCAGATGCAAACCAACCACAGTAATAAAGGTAAGCAATAATGTATAGTGTACTTTAGTCGCCGTGGCTCAGTCGGTAGCGTCTCCGACTCTGAGGCGTCAGGTCGAGGGTTCGCGCCCCGCCACGGTCTGAGGTTAGCAAAGGCATGCACTCAGCGTAAGGATTACATCTGCCAAATCAAGTCCTTCTCAAGAAGGCAACCGTCCTAGCCCTTGGTTGATAAGGGAGTCCGTGACGTAAAACCGGAACGGAATAATGTATAGTGTACTTTATCTAGGTTTATGGATTAGATTAAGAATTTAATTTATTTTTCTATGTTTTAGAGTATTTAATTTTAGCATTGGTGGGGGACCTAGGTTCGAATTTAGGAATTTTCTGACTTACATCAAAATCTGCTTTAAGTCAGCTGTCAGGAACAGAACCCTGACGTAAAATGGGGACTCTCTCTCTCTCTCTCTCTCTCTCTCTCTCTCTCTCTCTCTCTCTCTCTCTCTCTCTCTATATATATATATATATATATATATATATATATATATATATATATATATATATATATATATATATATATGAGGTCCCCATTTTAAGTTATTTCGAGGTTACATCAGAGACCAATAAATAATTAATAAATCAGTTTTTTCAACATACCAGTCATTAAGATGCAAACCAACTAAAGTGGTAAAGGTAAGCAATACTTTATAGTGTACTTTAATTATATTTATCTTAGTATTACAGTATTTATTTTTAGCATTGTGGGAACCTAGGTTCGAATTATAGGTGTGTTCTGACTTAATTCAGCTGTCAGGCACAGAATCCTGACGTAAAGTGGGACCCCTGTATATATTTTAAATAATGGGGGCCACATGTTACACACAATGACCCTATAGAGATATGGGTTAGGCTACAGAAGATTTTGCTATGCCACTTATACGGAAAAAAAATAGTACTCTGATTAAGAAAAAAAAATTTCAGAATGTAATTAGCCTAAGTTCATTCTTGGATTTCATGAATGCCTCAATTAGTTATATATTTTGCAAAAGGTATCATGCAGGAAGAAAATTCCTAACAGAAAAATACCGCATACTGGGCTGTAAGTTAAACCAATACTTACACGAGCCATGTGATTTCACTATTTGACCTGGGCCATGAACATGCGCACAATACACCTTTTATGACCCAAGAAAAGTTCCATGGCTCTATACCTTCTTCTTTAGATGCCATGGCAATGGCACTAATAACAGCACTTAAAAGTAGTTTAATCTGCAATATAAGAGAAAAAATATTAACTTATCACAGCCGAGGGATGGATTAGCTTTCACTATCTCATGTTACTGATTAAATTGAGCAAGTAATTGGGGGTGTGAGGTGATATCCAATAGGTTTACCAGATTATTCACTCACTGTCTAGATATTACTGGGCCTACCCGATTGGAGATGGGGTTTGGTCCCGAGATATATGGGCCTTGTGCTATCAATGTCACTTGCCACTGCCTTTCATTAGACCTTTAACTACATATGAACTTAACAGTCACATGCAGTGTTCTTACATAATTGGAAAGGTATTCTTTAAAATATACTTTCTTTATCAGTCACTATAAACCTTAAAATATGATAATAATAGAGGCATAAAAAAGCACTACCAATTCACCAGTGTTGAAACATCTAAAAATGTATTTCCAAATATGCTGTATAAATAAATACAGAATAACAGACCAGAAATATACTAATTCCATAAAAAAAAAAAAGAAGACTTCATTGTTTAATATAATCTCTTCATAAAGAGTTAAATTGTAATAGATGCTATAAACTGAGCAAAAAATTCATGAGATGTTGGACCCATGCAATATGCTTTGGCTACCAAATATGGGAATAAATCATGTTGTGTTTGTAATTCTTTGGATGCATTTGATTTCTCTTTGTTGCACATATCTGCCCGAGGCTGCAGTAACTGGGCAATGCACCATAAGGTGGTTAGTGTCTTGTGGGAAATCACACCACGCTGGACATATGGGGGATTCTCTATAGACCCATCAATGGATCACTACACAGTTGTCATGCAGCGGCTAAAGTACTGTACCCCCAATGATCCAGAAGGTAACATCATCCAAGCTTAACTCATAGGACTGTTCTAGACTGCTCGATGTTAAGTCTCCCATCAGTTATGGATCCTTTTACATGCCTACATCTACACAGAATATACTTGCATATTCTTTACACATATCTTATTATACCTTTCACATCTGACAAATCATCTCTGCTATATGTTTTTACGCGCACAGGCCAAACTAGGGCAATATTCTTCAGCCATCCTGATTTCACACACACACACACACAAAAAAAGAGAGAGAGAGAGAGATCCATACTTGGTGACCAACCTAACACAAAAGTCTGGCAAATTTTTAGAAGAGGGGATTTTTCTTTCTTAACAACAGAATTGTATTTTTTCCGACAGTTTTCTTTGTTAAACAAACGATTCTAAACTCCATTTCTGGTGCAAAACACTTGATGTAGACTTTCCATACTCCCCTTACCTCAAACAATCATAGGTGGAAGTGTTGGGAATCGGGGTTTTAACTGGGGGGAAACCAAAAATGAGTGATATGCAGCAGAAATGAAGCACAAAAACCTTTAGTCCACAAAGAAGTGCCGAAAAAACACATTTTTGGTGCGTGCTAACCTAACCACACCGAGGGGAATGCGTCCTCCCTAGCAGGGGGCTTCGTCCTCAAACCCCCTTAGGGGTATTTTTTCCCTAGCCGGGCCCTTAAGATTACAAATCAAAATGGCTTTTTTTTTTTTTTTTAAATGCATCCCTTTATTATTGAGACGGCACCGGGTAAATGTGGGGTTCATTATTATAGTCTTAGTAGGATCTATTATTTCATTTATATAAAAAAGCCATGTTCCATTAATCCCCATAACTAAAATAATACAAACAATCCTACTCCCGGTGCTATGCTTCAAGAATAGCATGGAAATTGTCATACACTTTGAAACTGTATTAGTGTGGTTGCCGTGTCAGCTCTGGGGTTCGCAGCCTGCCACGGTCTGAATTTAGCAAGGGCATGCACTAAGGGTAATGATAACACCTGTCGAAACAAGTTTACATCTATTCCCTAACCTCCTACCGGGTGGATGCCGTACCTTAATTAAACCACAAGTAATAAGCAACAAGTAATAAATGATTCATACCAGTGTTGGCTAAACTTCAGCTCCGAGGGACTGTTACGCTTTTAAGATAAAATAACTTAAACTACTTGAAAAATGATGTAATAACCGGCTTGACGTCACTCCAGAAGGTGCGTTCATATACCTATTGGAACTTTGATTATGTACAATTAGAAAAAAATAGATATACAATTTCACAACCATATTTTCGTCTATCAGTTTTCTGATTATACATTATTATGATTTTGTCTAACATAAATAATTTATAAACACATGAACGAACCTTCCAAAATGTCAACAAACTTTAATAATTCTATAGGAATTTGCGTCATTTTGGTCCATTCACTTCCAAAGACACCAAAAACTCAAATAAATAAATATATGCGTAATTAATTAGAGTAATATAAATGAAGACTGAATAGTCATATGAATCATTAGGTAGCTTCTACAATACATACGAACAAGTAAGCACAAACTGTAACATACAGCATTAAATAGTAAGAAAGCCCGTTAGCGAAACAAAATATGGAGGTAACACATTACTTCGGGTCATAACTGACCCCTCCTCTAGCACAAGTGAAACCATTATGAGAAAATGACAGCAGCAGTAATAAACAACATGTCCACAAGAGGTCGGAGGGGATTAAAAATTAATAATAGTAATCCCTTTGAGGTCTCCTGTGATCAGGTTGTTTATAATTCACACAATTTCCCCTTATGTATTCAATTGTGCATGAGAAGAGGCTCCAGTTATGTTATAACTCCAAGTGAAAACATATGTAATTATACATCTCATAAATAAACAGCCTAGCTTAGAAATATCCAACTTACCATATGGTATCGTAAAGTAAATGGTTAAGTGCCGGCGAATAAGTAGGTACACATTTACCCGGAAAAGCCAAAGTAACAATAAATTAATAGACACCAACATTAGTAAATATTAGTACATAGAAATAGGACCTATTAAACAAAACCATAGAAATAATTTCCCTAAAATGTAGTAGATGTTCAAGACCGGGAAATCCCATAACACATTAGTAACACAAAGTTAAGCACCCAACTCCGGACGTATAAAATAAGGTTTCTAGAAATCATACTTCTTCTTCTTGCAATTTCTTAATACAGAGTAAACGAGGTACAATACTGTATTTATCTATTTAGGTATATATATAGTGTAAAGTGTTAAGCACATTTAAACCTAGAAATTAACAAATAAATTATTATTATTATTATTACGGGAAAACTAAAACATTTACTGGAAAGAAACAACCTAATTACTTTCTAAGTAACTACAAGTTAGGACCCAAAATATGGCTTTATTTTCCATTTCTTATGTCACTGATGGGCTTCCTAACTATATTTCCATAGTATCCACTGACATATTAATTATTGCACTGCCCATTAAGCGGCACTCGATCTGACCAAGATTCGTCATGTACATTCAAGAAGAAGAATAAGGCGATCATACTGGATTTGTTTTGGTTGTACTCACATGGTAAAAAATGAGGAATTTATCGTACGCCGAGAAGAAATTACTAAAGCATACAGATTTTATCAATTGGAAAGTTGATAATAATCTCCGTGAAGTGAAAATCCTGAGAAAATATATGATCCAGAGACGCGAAGATTATACTTTGTGAGTAGCTCCATTTTTCTGTCATTCATATCAATTTCAGAATTTTGAAATACTGTAATTGCACTGGATAATAAGAGTCAATATTTGCTCTCACCCTCCCAGCGAGGGATATGGGAACACATACAGTTTAGCGGGCCATACCAATGTTCAAAACCTACCAATAGATGGCGATAGGCTTTGACTAGAGAACTGGCGGATGTACACACAACAAAAATTGGTGATAATAGGCATACGAAACAATTTTTTACTATCCTAACTAAAAATACTTACCGAACCTCTTAGCCAGTGGGGCTTCGGCCCCCTGGGACCCCCCATCTTACTATCCTAACTAAAAATAAATACCTAACCTTCAGTCGAACTACTTACCTGAGTGGAGGGATGAGGTCGTTGAGCGGCATGGCCTGCTAAACTGTAAACTACCCGGGATATGGAATACAGAGCAGTACAAAATTGAGAAGGCGACTAAAAGAGATATTTCAATTTTCATCTGTTAAATGGGGACTGACAAGCTCATTGTCCCAACTGAAGCATTTCTAACATTTTGATGGCCTCTTATACATAAAAGCCAATAAAATTCATAAAAAAATACAGATGGGAAATTCATGAAATAAATTTCAAGGATGTTTTGCAACACTGACAGTTTTAATTACTTTAAAATAGAATAAAGGTACTCATAAAAAATTAAATACTTGTATATAATTTCAGCTTAACTCTAGATAAGAAGACTAAAGTTAGTGAGAACGTTTTGCTTGATACCTGCTGCAAGGAGATTTAATGTCAAGCACCAATTTAGTTACTATCAGTCTTGAGGGATATCAGTCAGTTTATCTGAGACGTTTGCTAAACAACTCACAAATTTCAAAGTTGCCATTTTAAAAGTGTCTAAGAACATTAATTAGTTTAATGAATCTTGTCGAGCAGTTCCTATTTGAGAGCCACTTTTCTTATGTGTGAAGTATTTAAAGGAAGTCCTTGTAGCACGTCATTTTGCCGTTAAGTCGGAGGCCAATCAATAATTAATAAATTGGTAATAAATTAAATTTATGATCTACCTGGCCGGTACTATAAATTCAAATTGCGTGTGCTGAACAGTTTGTGAGCGCGGTGGATGAATACACAGCTGTATTTGTATTTATCAGGTTAATGGCTTTACTTGTTTATTTGTTTCTATATTTGGTCATATTTAAGGATTATATTGAATTTAAAAAAAACACCAAACACATAGCTGTAAATACGATTTTTTTTGAAATGAAGGTAAAGATAATGATTGTTAGGTTTCAGTTCCAATATCCATCTGAGATGCTCCTTAGAATGTCAGCTGGGATACGCCCCAACCACTGTGATGCCTAGCCACAACAGTAACCTCCCAGTAAATAGCTTAAACTCTCGGACTTGGACGGGAACTGATCTGCCAACCTCATGAATACAAAGCCAGTGCATTACCATTGTACTAGTCAACAGCTCATCTGTATTTGTATTTATCAAGTATTGGCTCTATTTATTTATTTGTTTATATTGAATTTAAAAAACAACACATAGCCGTAAATGCGATTTTATTCAAAATAATGTGTTGAGCGTTCATGTAAGAATACGGCGTCACGCGACATTAGAAAAAGATGAAGAACCACCACCACTCAGTTTGCTCTCACCCGTCATATTGTTTCTCATGTTCATCTACTCCCTCATTTGTTTCGATCGTTATTGATATTACTATGTCTCTTAAGCATAGTGGTGATAGTTCTGATGGCAGTGCTACAAAGAAAAGCCATCACCATGGAAATTAAAGTTGAAATAGTAAAATGTTGGAAAAGGGAGTGAAAGTGGAGTTTATAGCCAGTAGGGGTTGGTTTACATGTTTTAAGAGTCATGCTAATTTCCATAACCTAAGGGTGCAAAGTGAAGCTGCTAGCTAGTGGTGACGAGAAAGTAGCGAGAGAGATTCCCAGTGTTAGCAGAAATAATTAGGGAGGGGGGTTAATGTCCCTTGCAGTGTGCAAGCCAACCACATGAGTAAAGGTAAGCAATATTGTACTGTAGTGTAGTTTTACTATTTTAATGTTTCAGGTTACAAGTATAGGTAAGGAACATTGTTAAGTTTATTTTACTATTTTTATGGTAAGGAACACTGTTAAGTTTAGTTTTACTATTTGTATGTTAGATTATTTTTCTATGAGTTTGAGTATTTATTTTTAACATTGGTTGGGGACCTAGATTTGAATTTAGGTATTTTCTGACTTACGTCGAAATCCACTTTGTCAGCTTTCAGGATGGTAACCCTGCCATTAAATGGGGACCCCCTGCATCTCATATTGTCAGCATTATTATTCACAAAATTGCTTAAAGAGACAATCGCATTTGTATTAACTTTGATAGCTCCGATGTATTGTATAACTGATTTAGACCCTCATATACAACTGGTGAAAGATTTTTGGACACTAAGATTCTCATGAATAATTCAGTGCACAATAACCATTCCTAAATTCACATCTTCCATAAAATTTAAGTTGCCATTTTTCTTGCGTATCGTAACAGGAGCACCATCTGCTGCATAAGATGTTATGCATTCCATAGATTTTTCATTAACATCTAAAATAATTTTTCAGCTTATATTTATCAGTTGCAGTACTGGTGCTCTCTATTGTGTGGCAGAATTACATTTCTTCAACAAATTCTCATATATTAATATATCTTACTTATGTGAGCAGTACAACTTCACTATCTTACAGTTGATTCATCCATTTGTATTGAGAAGTTCCTTGATTTTAATAGCTTAATTAGTTGTGTTTCAATATTGTGGTTCCATAAGATACCGAGTGGCATGGCTTTATCTTTTGTCATCTTCCAGAATGCAACATTCACTCCTTGAGAGCTCAGGGGGGAAAACCAGGGATCTGCAGTGGTTTTCTTAAGGGACTCAGGGCTGTTTGGTCAGGCAGCTAAGGGAACAACATCAACTGTCAGTTTTAAAAGCTGTTATATTTTTTTTCAGATACAATAAATTGGCCTGTGAAATTCACAGATTAGCCAAAAAAATCAAGGACCTGGATCCGAAAGATCCATTCCGCATCGAGGCGAGTGGCAGGCTCCTAGAAAAGCTGTGAGTTGCATTACTAGTGATGGACTTGTGTATACTATATATATATATATATATATATATATATATATATATATATATATATATATATATATATATATATATATATATATATATATATATATATATATATATATATATATATATATATATATATATATATATATATATATATATATATATATATATATATATATATATATTTAAAAAACAATTATTTTAAACAGTTGATTGAAACCCGTTTTCATGTACTTTTATGGCCTTAGAATAAAAAATTCTAAATTCTTATTTTCATCTTTATTCTGCAATTCCACATATTTTATCAGATATCAGAACTATACTTAGATGCATATTTTAAACTTACATATTCAGTGGAATATATTTGTTTAATTTTTATGTCATATGTTACTTTTTGTAACCTATTTAGGCTAGTTGTCTTTTTAAATGCATTTTCGTGCTACTTTCCAACTTATTTCAAATTTTGATTGTTGCTTGATCTGTTATAGCAGATCAATTGATGGTTTGGAAAGTAAATATAATAGGATTTTACTTATATTTACTCTTTGTACATACATTTACATACTCTTCGCCATACCAAGGGATTACAGGGGTAATTCCAATTTAAATGATGGGTTGGATAAAAGATAAAAAGAATTTACTTACATTTACTCTACTTAATTATACTGTACTTTAGATATACCATGGGATTGACTCCAACCAAATGGAATCTCGAATCTTGCCGCACCGTCCCGCCCACTGCCTTTTGTCGCCGTCGTCTTCCTTGCATGATGGTTAGGAATAAGATGGCACCCAATTTGAAGAGTGCCATTACTTTTATAGAGCAAGGACACGTTCGGGTCGGGGCGGAAATCATCAAAGATCCGGCATTCCTCGTTACAAGGTTAGTAAGTAGTGCTATGGTTTTCCTGAAGTATCGTCAGCAAGCTGAGAAATGATAATTGGCAAGTTTATTATCGCCTGTCACCTTAATGCTCATCAAATGTTTCAAGATGGCTAGTGTCTGTTATAACTATTATTAAAGAAACACCAGCATTTTTTCAAATTTTGTATTGAGCATTCGAGATCTACCTTTCATTTGTTATTATGATGTTGTGCTTGCAAGTTGCAATTCACATTCTTATTCTCCATATCATATATAGAATTTTATCATCTATGCACTGCTAATATTTTTCTCATTTCATTTCCACTCTTTAGATCTTATACAATATCTTTCAATTCATTTCTAAATTTTCTCTTCAGAAATTTGGAAGACTACATCACGTGGGTCGACACATCAGCCATCAGGAAGCATGTCAAAGAGTACAATGAAGAGGTAAGTATGGAAATAGTTTGTACTTGTATTATCTTGGAAGATCTATAATTGCATACATCATTATGTTTATTTTATATAGTAGCTTTCTATTCTTATTATTATAAATCTAAGATGGCACAAAAAATAGTAAATTTGAGTAGCTTGCGCAACATTAAGTAGTCCAAAAACGCATTATAACACAGATTATTATTCAGTGTCTCAGTCATATTTTTATGCCGTTATATTCTCGTAAGTGCATCCTCTACAGTAGTTGCTCATTTTGTCCTTACTCTTTTGCAGAGAGATGACTTCGTTCTCAGCAATTGCTAAATCTTCAGCTAATTATTATTTGAACATACATATTGCATGTATCAACAATAAAGTTTATATTTTATACGCTCATTTTTTCTTTAACATGTTTCAAGGGAGTAACCACATGGAGATCCTCAATGAAGTCTTAAATAATACATAAACTGTTTTCGTCTTTGATGGCGGAAGATTAAGTGTGCAAAATATTGCAGATACATGTGAAAACTTGTGATTAGAGGCAAGATAAAGAGGTTTGTTATTGGAGGAGGTAGACAGCTTCAGACATTTGTGAGTTGATAGAGAGGATGGTAGCTAGGGTATGGAAACAGACCATAGAGTGCAAGAAGGGATTAAGCTACTAGGGTGAATGAGTAGGGTATGGAAAGCAAGAATCATATGTGGTGAATGTCTGGTCAGTAAACACCAAACAATCAAGACAGCTATATACCAGTACAGTGAATTAACGAAACCTAAAATAAATTTCATAGTGTTTCTTCATTTTCATGAATATGGATGGATGGATGAAGTGTAATATTATGAATAGACAATGTATGGAACATGAGGCCAGACGGTATGTGCAACAAATGTAGTTCGTTCGTATGGAATATGTTTTGCGGCCATTTAACTGATACCACTAACAATTGATTAGCCAAAAAAAAAATCGGAGATTGCTGCTGTAAGTGTATATCTAAAGCAACAGTGAGTAAATTAGGATTGTATGGGGGCATAATTGTCCATAGTGTGTTAGATTATAAATTAAATATTTTTATGTCACGGACTCCCTTTTTACTAAAGACTAGGATGGTGCTGCCTTGTGAAGGATTTTGGTTTTGGCAGGTGTAATGTTACCCCGAGTGAATGCCATTCATAACCTCAGACCGTGGGAGCCACAAACCCTTGACCTGACAAATCAAGGTCTCGAGCGTGACTACTTCACCACGGTGACCACAAGTGTTGGATTTTAAATGCAGTGGTGAAAAAAGAAAGTGAGTGTTAGAGAAGATATACCTTTAGAGAATTTGTAGAGTAGTGATGAACGAGAGTTGGTGTGGAAGTAGGAAAAGTTTAATGGGGCAAAGAAAGCACAGTGGGATTAACTGGTTAGTACATTTAGGATATTGGACACCGAATCATTGTGAAGAGGATGTTGAGATTGGGTTCGCCAAGTATTCAACTGAAAGGTGAATTTAGGATACTAAGAACAGGGTGTGAGATGTCCCACTCAGGAAGGGCATTGATATACAGGAGGGTTAGGGGCTCGCAAAAGAGAGACTGAGTTGGAATGAAGGCATACAACCTACCCTAACATATCAGTGAACAAAAAACAAGATTTATAGCCTAAGTTCATCAGGAAAATCCAATTCTAGCTTCTAGAAGTTAGACTTATGCAAATCTTGTCGTGCAAATTTTCCTATGGTTATATTCATCCTGTTACCCCTAACAGAAGGCAATATATATGAAAACAAAATAAACTAAATACACAACTCAAATCAGATATACTGCTAATCATATGGATGTAATCGTGGCACTGCTCTATCGAGTTACAGAGTGAAGAACGGTATTAGATCATGATTACAATATTCATAACTCTAAATTTACATAGGCTTTTAAACCAATGCGGATAAAATCCAGTAATAACAAAATAATATACATTTTTGTACACAGAACTTATCATTTACCCAGTTCTCCAAAGATAAACATCTTGAAACCTGAAAGGAGCCTAGTTAGATTTAACGTGTGATAGGTTTTACGTCACGGACTCCCTTTTCTATTAAGGGCTAGGACGGTGCCTTCTTGCAAGGGACTTTGATATTGACAAGTGCATCTGATACCCTGAGTGAATGCCCTTTCTAACCTCAGACTGTAATGGGCCTCAAACTCATGACATGAGAAATCAAAGTCGTGTGTGTTACCACTCGGCCAAGGCAGCCACATGTACTGTACTATTTCCTAATTATCTTCCCAACTGCTCAGACCCCTACTACAAGAATTATGTAACAGACACATTCTGAAATCCTCCATGAATGTATACAGCAAACAAACATGGATGCTAAACAAGTAACACTTAACAATAACAGGAGCCTTGACAAACATGTTACTTTTAAAGGAAATAAATATTTACTGCACATACATTAAACAAGAGACCTTTACAATTCTGGTTTTTTTAAGCTTTAGATACAGTAACACTACATTAAATATTTTTCATTCACAGTAACTAACAGACTGCAAAGTAAAGAAATTAAATATTCTCAGGTATACATTATATGCGCCTAAAAACAGCATATGATGCGGGATGTACTGTATATATATATATATATATATATATATATATATATATATATATATATATATATATATATATATATATATATATATATATATATATATATATATATACAGTGGTGACCCCAACCCATGAACTTAATCCGTTCCCAAATACTGTTCTTGGGTTGGATTTATTTTTCTCATTGAAAAGTATGGAAATTCAAATGATTCGTTCCTGGTCATAATAAATATTCATTTTAAAATTTTTTTAGTCACTAAAAACATGAAATATAATACAGGTTAAATGTATATCATCTGTAAATAGAAAATTACATTAATAATAGAAAGGAATTCTACTCTATTAAAGTAAATGATGTACATATTCAGGTATACAGTATACACTAGTTGATACCCAGTATAAAATAGCAAAGTCCAACACTTAGAAAAAGTTGTTACATTCTCCCACTATAAACAAATACAGTAAGAAAGAATACATACTGTAGGTAAAAAAAATAATGTAGGTAAGAAACAGTACTGTACTTACCTTTGTGCATGATTGTTGCTGGCATACATGGATGGTGGTGGAGAAGGAGGTGGACTAATTTTTGGAAGGAGAATCCCAATATCACAAACACTTAACTTTCTTAGGAGCCATAATAAGGGCTATATGAAAGGTAAAACAATGGAAAATAAAGCAAGAAGTATTAACAGATCATGAACAAACCACACAGCACGGACACCAAAGCAGAACTGAGAGCAGGTGAGTGGGACACATGCTGGCTTGGCCAACACGTGTGTGTTCGAGGGTTGGGGTCACCACTGTATATATACAGTAGTGCCCCCAACTCAAGAACTTAATCCGTTCCTAAAACCTGTTCTTGGATTGGATTTATTTTTCCCATTGAAAAGCATTTATATTCAATTAATTCGTTCCTAGTCACAATAAATATTCAATTTAAAATTTTTCTAGTCCGTATGCAAATGAAATATAATACAGGTTATATGCATTTCATCTGTAAAAGTAATATTCCATTATTGATAGAAATGAATTCTACTCTTATAAAGTAAAACATGTACATATTCAGGTGTACAGTATACACTAGTTGATACCCAGTATAATATAGCAAAGTCCAACACTTAGAAAAAGTTGTCTCATTCTCCCACTAATAACAAACAGGTAAGAAACAAATAATGTAGGTAAGAAACAGTACTGTATTTACCTTTGTGGATGATTGTTGCTGGCATATGTGGATGGTGGTGGAGGGGGACTAATTTTTAGAAGGGGAGTCCCCTTACACCAGCAACTTTTGATGTTCATCATAACGAAAGATTGTAAAAGATTTTAAGTTCAGTGTTTTAGTATTTTCAAGCTAATAGCTTAAACATTTGTTACAGGATGGTATTTAGAGTATAATTTTAATGTCACACTTGATGTCCTATAGGACGACCCCCCTTTGTTTTATGATGATATGATGATTCAAGTGTCGTCTTATGTTGCCACCGTGGCCGGGTGGTAATGTGAGCAACACTGAATTGTCAGGTTGTCGGTTCGAGATCAGCCACGGTCTGAGGTTAGAAGGGTAATCACTCAGAGTAATGGCCACACAAAGTCAAAACCAAAGTCCTTAGAAAGAAGGCACCATCCAAGCCCTTACTAGAAGAGGGGGATGTGACGTGAAACCGCATCATCATTCAAGTGTTGTCTTTTATGCATAAATAAATAAATAAATATATATATATATATGGCTGCAGGAGCTCAGTGGTTGAGCATGCAATTCAATAAGCGACTACTGCAGGTTTGATCCCACTGCATGGCATTAGGAAGGGCATCCTTAATCCCCTAGCTCCGTGTCTGTCTCCACCCCTATTCGAAAGGGAACTAACTGTGAAACATAAAATGGTGCATAAATGTAACATATAAACTTAAATATGTTCAAACATAATAATCACAGTCTTGAGTAGTACAGTATTAAGGTCCATGCTGTACATTAGTTAAATATATGTAAAGAAATAATCATCAACTATTACTCTTAGTGGTATCAGATTCTTTGGAGCTAACTGTATTATTATTATGATTAAGAGTTTTGGTTTCAATATCGTAACATACATGCGACGTGTATACATCATATAGCAGCGATATAGTATTGTCGTAGAGAACGCGGTACTTTGTCGGAAGCCAATAAAAATTCACTAACTGGGCTGGAGGCCATACGAGCCACTCTGCAGCATACAATCTCCAGCTCTTCTCTTGAATATCAGTGACGAAGTCATCCCAGTTACCACCCTTGAAGACTCCAAGGGAGAGAAAAAATGTCAAGAGGCACACTGGAGAAAATAAGATCTGATCAACTAATAACTTTTTGATGACAACTTTGGTTGTTCTGCCAGGTAATTTTTTATCAAGCAGGATATACCTGTAAAAACAAAAATACTGATATTATATGGGGTTTGCAGTACATGTCAGGTTTTGCAAATAAACAAGACACTTTACTTATTATAAAACTAACAAGCTTATAAATACAACTAGTATATAACAGCTATACATCAATGATTCATTCTTGAAATTATTCATTGTGCAAATTCTTTTAACAAATATTTATTATACCCCTTTTCAAGAATCTGCCAAGATAACATCGATGATGAAATTAGATACTACTAATACTTATATACAGTGCTTCAATAAACGTTGAATATCCTTGATATTCAAGAACTACATGCTAGGAAAATTTTCCTTCAATTTTCAATATATGTAAGGTTCACAACTTTTGAAAAAAAAAAATACAATTTCAAAAATTACTATATATCATAAATACTTCAGTATATCAAATGCAGAAATCAATCCAAAAAAAAGCAAGTATGTGAGACTCATGTTAATACACATATTAGAGGTAAAAAAAAAGTAATTAACATACCAATGATGACATAGAGCACCGACGGTGATGCCGCTGCAAGTCATATGTCGAGTGCGAGCTGTGTCCCAAGCCATCTGTTTTCCATTTAATATATTATAGCGTTGTTGAAGTACATCACCAGCGCCTACAGATATCAATATTATTAATTTACTAGAGGTTCACCAAACATATTTTTCTTTTTAGTGTCACTGCTTTGATGGTAACTAATAAACCTTCTAATTACAAGATCTATAACAACAAAAAAGTTACATTATTGCATTATGGCACCACTTAATCCTCACATCCTTATGAAATACACCTATTCATGCTTTAGAATGGGAGTGAAATTCTCGTATTCATGAGCTCACAATCTTAAGGGTCTACAACAGACCACAGTATAAAAGAAGCAATGTCATATAAGCTTATAATTTTGCTTTCATAAAAATGCATTGTATTCAGAACATCAAATCATCCACCTTCAATACTGGTATGACAACACAACTCATGATAACGAAAACTTCTGGCAATACTGTACAGTATATTTCTCTATGACTATATTCATTATAAAATTAGCTATTATTTGTTTCCAATATACAATTAATAGCAGACAAAGTTTCCATAATTATGTAAACACAAGCCTTAGTGGGCTACATAACAATACCTGAGAGTGTAAGTGATACAATGACATTTGTTGCAAATAAATGTTTTTGAAAAGCTTTATTCCACTTTCTCTGCATCCATTGTGAAAATTCGAAGGAGTTGTGAAATAATTTTCGAAGAGCACTTAAGCCTTGTGCCATGACTATACACCTGTAAAAGAAGAACTTCAGTTAACAAAAACGAAATAGAAAATAAATCAAGTCTTTTATTATTGGTATAAAAGCAAAGGTAAGCTGAAGAAAACATAACTAAAATCTACCAACTGAAGCAGCAGTGTACAAAAGAATATAGTTAATGGGGCAGGGAAGGTGGAGCCCCAAGTAGGAAACAGAGGTGTGACTGTTGCTATATTAGGTTTCATTAAATTAGTTAGGTTAGATTTGCTAAGTTTTAACTTAATAAAAAAAAAAAAAAAAAACGCACCTTACGAATGTTGAAGGTGCATTTTCATCACTTACTCATGGTCTCTGATAGTAGTTGGAGACCTGGTGTCTGTCCTGTCAAAAATGGGGTCCCTGGGCAAGTGCAGTACTAGAGGGAGTTTGGGGTATTGAAGAGTGTTTGCTCTCTCCTTTATTATTAGCATTGCCCATTATTATGGGAAGTTAATATATAGCTAGCGTGTTGTCTGTTACACTACGCAGATTTTAGGTTGAGCTGTAATTGGATATTGATGTTTCTCAAATAATTTGGTAATGGACAATTGGTTATCTGTTTCTGTTGGAAATAAAAATCTACAATCACAAAATAATCTTTTACTTCAAAAATGATGTACGGTAATAGTGTGATTTTACAGAATAGGTAAGATTACCAATAGTATAACAAAGTCACAGGAAAGAAAGTCAATTTTATCAAGGAAAAAAGTAAAGTTAGTTTACGTTCGGGTTGACTTTTATTCCTATGACTTTTCTTTACCTGGATTCATCTCATACTATTACTTCTCTAATTTACCTATGCAATGCAGATTTTAACTATTAACGTAACATAGACTACAAGTATAAAAGCAGAATGGAAAAAGTACCGGTATATGACTCAAATCATTGACCCCCTTATTAAAGGCAGATTATGAAACGATTCAGATTGAAAAACTCCACTAGGACTTTGGTGTGTGTGTGTGTTAATTATCTTTCTTTTCTCATACTTACCAATAGACAAAGTATTTTCCTTGGTGAAGCAGCTATTGACGACAACACTGAAGAATGTGTGATGACTCTATTCCATTTTTGTTTACAATTACGCAATAGCTACGAAAGTAAAGCTAGCGTACAGTGTTTGCAGACACCTCGCCAGCTTCAGTCTATTTTATCAAATTTTAGTTCCGTTTTCATTATCTTTCTATGCCTATGCATACCAGTTAAATAGTATATTTTTTAATAAAGAAGTCATAAAGAACAACAATGAACAATATCTCTAATCATATTTCATTTTTCTTTACATTCGGGGAATAATTATGTAACTTAAGTAAGCATACAGCATTGCAGTTACTTCGCTAGCTTCAACTTACTCAATGTCTATACTGCCTGTTCCAACCTTCACACTTTTCTTCTTCTTCTTCTTTTTATTATTATTATTATTATTATTATTATTATTATTATTATTATTATTATTGGTGAGAAACCATATATATATATATATATATATATATATATATATATATATATATATATATATATATATATATATATATATATATATATATATATATATAGAGAGAGAGAGAGAGAGAGAGAGAGAGAGAGAGAGAGAGAGAGAGAGAGAGAGAGAGAGAGAGACTGTGGGACTTGATTTGCGCTGTCAGGTAAGTTGGTCTCTCTCTATCTTATAATTTAACATTGAGGAAGGGAACTGGAGTATATGGCCTCATCGTCTTCTCACGAATGTTTTCAGGCTATTCGTCTGTTGTTAATAATACTGTTGTTGAAGAGGAAGGGTGACTTTCACAGTCATATTCACTGTGTTTCGTAGGAAGAGACTAAATATGATAGGAAAACAGACACATCACAGTCACTTTTATATATAAATTTCTCTTTAATTTTTTCTCTCACAAAATAACTATATTAAAAATTATGCGAGGGAAAACAGGACTTGATGAAACAATATAATATTATTTCTTTTGTGGAAGTTTTAACATGATACTCTCCCCATTTCAATTATAATCCACTGCGGGCCACAAGTGGAAGGTCCGCTCACCCTCAAGGGTGAACATCCAACAAAAAAAAAAAAAAATATAATCCAGTCGCGATAACCTGGCATAAGAACACGCCCTTTACTCTTTCCACACAGCGTTAACTTTCTCAGTGATTAATACTTTCAAAGCAAATTTATCATAAATTCCTAGTTAGTCTCATTCGTCTGAATACACGAAAACCTAGACTGAAGTATAGAATGAGACATTTGACGCTTGTTTAAGCTTAGCATTTAGAGATTACAATTTCATGTAAAACTTTATTATAAATTATGAGCCAACCTTAATTTTTAATTGAAATGGTTTATAAATGTATTTACAATTCTTAACGGCCATGGGAATTATTTTTTGTTGATTATATTGCTTATATATATTTCTTAACAGTTAATATGGCATATAAATATACGTTTTAACATCTTAAATACTTATTTTTTTAAATTCAGCACCAGCTTAGAAATATTTAAAGAGAAAAATTCTCATCTCACTTCACCTTCTCACCAGCTGGTGAGCTTAAGGTCCGGCATTAACCCCTAGGTTGTCCCGTCAAACTCTTTAAGGAATATTGCTTTAATAAATTTAATTACATTATTTACAAATACACTTCATGACTGTTTATTACGTTAGTTCCTGGTGCCAAAACAGACATATTTTATATCCCTAAATACTAAGAAGAAGTTTTAGATCTTTGATTATACTGTTAATAGACATACTATCTCTGATCTATCCCAGCTAGAATTTACCTAATAATTTTGAAATAAAAGGCAAGTAATGAAGGCAATGCCATTATTACATATAAAACACACTTTTCAGAAACGCTTAATATGATACATTTTCATTTAATTTGCTTATGTGTCTTTGAAAGATGTATCACCTAAGATTTCAATGGCCGACTACTCACAAATATTATAAAGAAAACCTTATCTCTCATTTTATAGAGCAAAGAACGCCATCTATTTACAGTACTGTGATCGAAAGAACACATTTCTTGGTATAGAAAACACTCGTATTTTTTGAAAGAGGAATGTGTTCAACCGGACATTTTTTTCCTTTAAGAAATGTCACTTTTTTTTCCTTATAGAGAATACACTTTCTTCTCATACACGTGGTTCCATTAACACCTCTTATTTACATTATGGAATGTGTTACAAATTAAGAAATTTCTTCCATTGCATCGTATATCCTTCAGTGCTGCATTAGTTCAGCGGTAGAACTCTCATCAATCCTACGTTCGAGCTCACCAAGGGGCGTTAGGAAGGACATCAAGTCTTGATTCCCCAGCTCCAACATGTCTGTGCCCACCCCTATTCGAATGGGAACACATATTGTGGTGCAAAGAATATATAATTTTTTACACGTAGAACACTTATTTCAACATGTACAAAGAACACTCTCTTTCAAAATGGGAACTGAGATGTTAAGAAAATCACATTCTTTCATATCACGAAGCAAAGAAAACTATTCAAAATACTGAACAGAAAATGCCATTTTCTTTCAGAATCTAGTCAAATGAATACTCATTTTCTGAGTCTGTACAAAGAAATAAACTCTTTCACACAAAGAACTCACTTTTTTTTTCTTTCAGATTGTGACTTAAATGAACACTCATCTGTTGACCTGTAGAACAGAGGAAACACAATAAGAAGCACCAGTTTTTCCCCCATATGATCACTAAAATTACAATGCATCTTTCCATGGCACATAGAATACTCTTTCAACACGTGGAACAGTGTAAAAACAAAAAACTTTTCTTTCTGCTTCTGAGGCAATAAGCCATAATAAAACAGCATACTTAAATCTCAGATTCTTTTGACATGGGGCAATGAAAACACGTTTCTCTCTTTTTCTGACGCAATAAGCCATAAAGACGTTATACTTCAGCCGGCTGAGTCTTTTGTTACATTTGGTGCATCTTTTCTTGCATTATTATTATCATACGATACAGCAATCGGCATGAAGATCCACAGGACAAAGGACAAGGAAGCCATGAATGAGAGTAGCCACATGCTGATGGCGTAGCTGTTGCTATAATCACGGACAAGACCTGTAAGATTATTAAATACTGAGTGTGTGATGTGATGTTTTACGTCACGGACTCCCTTTTTTAGTAAGGGCTAGGACGGTGCTTTCTTGAGAAGGACTTTGGATTTGGCAGGTGTGATCATTACTAAGAGTGAATGTACTTTCTAATCTTAGACCATGAACCTTCAATCTGGCACCTCAAAGTCACGGACGTTACCACTCTACCTCGGCGACTATTAAATACTGTGAGAGTACATAGCAGCAGTTTCGTATGATATATTTCATGTCTCTAGGTTTATGTTAGGATGTGTGGAACCCGGGGTAGGACTGTTGTCCAAGTTCGATCACCAGTGGATAATTAAAACCTGGAGTGGTTAGTCTGTTTCTAAGAATATGATCCAAAATTAAGCTAAACCTTTCAGAGATACCTACATGTCTTCGGGAATTTTGTACAGTATTAGTACTTTTCTTATAAACGCTTACATAATTAAAACATTAAACATTCATTATTATTATCATTATTATATTGGACAAGCGTGCCCGTATCTTAGTGATCCAAAGAGACAGATTTTTCCCTTAACAAATTTACATTTAGATATACAGATTCCTAGCGTTTACAAAACCTTCTTCAGCACTGGTTCAAATACGAAGCCGTATAGAACTCTACCACCATTATATCTTTGAATGCATTGGATGCCTGAAAGAGATTAAACTCACCTATCAGTGGACCGAAAGTGGGGAATCCGACACCAATAAGCAAACAGGTCGAACCGAACACAGCAGCCAAATTTTCCACCCCCATGTATTGTATCATCACCAGATGCAGGAGACTGATCGTTGCAGCCAGACCACATCCGAAGAGACCCATTACAGCCACTAACCACTTCAAGTCTCTCAGTAAAGGGAAAACTGGTAAATATGGAACATTCGTTAGTAATTCATATTCCACTCTACAGAGAAGCTACTAGACTTTGCCTATTAATAGCGTTTTCTCATTCAAAATAATGGCTATTGATTCCATCTTTAAGGTGAATGTTGAAAAGGTCAGATAATTTACAAAAATCACTATGAAGATTTTTTACTTAAAGATACTATGCTGGGTACTGAAAGGAATTATTTGATAAAAACAATTTTAAAACTCTTACCAAACATAACAAAAGCAAGTACTGCATATCCAGCCATGCAGCAAACTCGCATATTGAATTTTGGCCAGTCAGATAAAATGGAGATGATTATCCTTGAAAGAAGGTTGAATATACCCATGACCGTTATACACCAAGCAGAATCTTGCAGAGTGAAGTTTGCAGCTTGCATTGCAAAGGGAACCATCATGACAAAATTGAAGTATGCATTCATGCACAGCATGTTACCTAGAGCGATTATCATGGCTCGACGGGACTGCAGGATATGCAGATCGGAGATGGTAGACCGTGCTACGCGTATAAGTATCAGTAAAAATTTAAATACCCAGTTTGATGTATGTGTCTTTTCTTGACTTTTGTTCAAATTCTCATCAATAGGGTGTAAAGACACTTCACTTGAGGAATGGTCTGACTTCTCGGTTGGTGCCAGTGACTTAACTGATACTGTTTCTCTGACCATTACATTTGCAGAGAGGCTCCTTGGCAGAGCAACCACAATGCTTTGCATGTAACTTTTATCACAGTGGAGTTCTTCTGAGCAAGGTCTTCTCTTAGCGTTGCCATGTACTAAATTGTTATTATTTTGTATACTAGAACGGCTGTCATACTGCCTAGGTAGCATGTGCTCCTCCTCTACTTTAATTTTTTTTATGTGCCACTCCACAGGATGGAAAAAAGAAGCCCCGATAAGGCCATGAAGCATAATTGCACCAAAGATGAGAGTCGATCCCAAAAATCCGTGCCAGTCTTGTAGATACCTGACGAAAGGTGCTCCTAAGATTTGACCCATGCATAGACCAACCATCATTATTGCGTTTGCCAAACCTCGACGACGGTTGAAATACTGAGGAACTATAATGTAGCACATGCTTACCACCAGTCCTCCGCCAACACCTGTGCAAAACAAAAGTAAAAAAGCTGGATTAATCAGTAAGCTCCTGATAAGAAACTGACTTAGTCACTCAATATGATTTTTACTGCTGAATTCTATTTGATCTTAGTACCACGTACCACTAAGTAAAGAAAATGAGAAAAAGAGGAAGCCAGCAGAAGGACTAAAGGCAGAGATGATTATGGAAGCTGCGCAGAGGAGGACTCCAGCAAGACCTACGGGTCTCCAACCAAATTCTGTACTGAGTGGCCTTACAAGTGGACCCATCAAATGCCATATAAACAACTGGGTGTTGAAAATCCATGCTGTTAGGACTGAAGAAGCCCCCAACTCCAGAAGATACTTTGAGAAAAGGATACCAAAACAAGGTCCCAGAGAACTCAACAACATCTGAAAAAGTACCAAGAATGGCATAATGTGTAATTTCACATATTATGAAGATTTTTAATCTTGGTTACTAAATACTATTCTGTCTGATGTCTGCAACATAGCATCATTTAGTGTAAAAAAAAACCAGAAGGTTTCTCTTAATTTTTAAAAGGAAATATCATTATAGAAAAAGAGAAGTCAGTTGAGACTAATATTACAAACTTGTTCTAAACACATATGTTAGGTAATGTCAGGTAATACAGGTAGTACATGCACTTATAATTCTGTATAATAGTCTAGCTTCTTCAAGACATACTTGTCCATGAATATACATTGAAGATATAATGATTCACTAAATACTCAGCTAATATAAAATGCATTATGTCCAATGATTACCTGTGAATTTAAGAAATACTGGAAAGTAATAACCATTGAGAGCCTTACTGACATATATCTCTTCTTTTGGGAAATATACTTACGGTGTATTGTATGCAAAGTATTAATTAGTTTGAAAGTTTATAATTTGATAAGCTTATATATCAATGACCATTCAAAGATATGAGGATAAACTTCATTCCTCTAAGAAATGTTAGATTTTTATCATACTCTGATATAAGCAATATCAATAAACAATATTCACTGGATATGGTTAAAAGAAAATTTTCCTTTTCCTCTCTTTGACTATAACACATACCCTGCTAAATATCTGTAGCAATGTAGCGTAAATTAGTGGATTATTGATGAAGGAATGTACCTGAAATTATGAATTAATGCGTTATAGCTGTAATAGGAATTATTTTATTCCTGGATATCTAAGTTGGAAAGGAGAAGGTTGGAGCAGAGAGTCTTCTGCAGGCGCCTGTGCAATATATAATAGTGCATACTCTGATATACTATATACCTAATTACTTAATGATTCACCAACTTACCGTGATAATAAAACCTCCAAAGGCCACAAGCCACCCCCAGCCACCATCTGGAACAACAGTAGAGATCTCCTCCTGTTTAGTTTGGGTGATTTTCTCATTCTCTTTATCGTCATCGCTCGGACACTTTTCTTTGCTCTCCAGAATCCTTGCAGACGTACCAGATCTGCTGTCTACTAGGTCCGTAGTATCTTCCTGGCCCATCGCTCTGACTTCTTTTAACGTATCCATCATTAGGCTATGCCAGATTACCTTTAGACTTCATGGAAATTTCTTTTTCTTGTGTTAGATATCCCTGCAGAATTAAAACATGGCCACTGAGCTTATTTTCCAGATGAAAGCTAAATTTATAGTCATGTCCATAATCTAAAGTCACACTAAAGCAAAAATGCATTTCAAGAGAGAGAAAAAGTAGCTCATAATGGCTATTCTTTAATCTTTAATTTCTTTCTTACTGAAAAGCAACAAACAATGGATGGGAGCTTCAGATGCAGGAGGCAGGAAGCTTCATTACACAAATGTGATTTTCCCTTCATTTAGAAAGAAGAAGAACTGAAAAATTAAGTGCTCTGATTGGCTACCTCGATGATTGCCATACTACAGATACCAAAGAGCAAATATTCGACTCTTCTTCTTGCAAAATGAATAAATAAATATAGTTCGCCGTTATAAGTGTCACTATTTCCATTCGAATAGGGGTGGATGCAGATGATTGGAGCTGAGGATTTAAGGTTGGATGCTCTTCTCAATGCCACGTGGTGGGTTCGAACACGGCTTTATCACTTTCCGAGTCGAGGGTTCTAACCACAGCATTGAAGTGAATAATTAATTAATAAATAAATCTCAGTAAGCTGAATGATACGGCAGAAGAAAATGCAAAGCAGACGGGAGGTCTATAGTTCAGAACAAAAAACAACAACAACAGCAACATCATTATCAACATCAACAACAACAATAACAATAATGATATTAGTAATAATATTATTAATAATAACAACAGCAATAATGATAATAATAATAATAATAATAATAATAATAATAATAATAATAATAATAATAATAATAATAATAATAATAATAATAATAATAATAATAATAATAATAATAATAATAATAATAATAATAATAATCAACAACAACAACAACAACAATAACTATTATTATTATTATTATTATTATTATTATTATTATTATTATTATTATTATTATTATTAGTGAATTAATCAAGAAAAATATAAATAAATAAACGACTGATTCAACTAATAGTTGAAGCTGTCCATAGCAGTGCAGAAGAACAAAATAGTTGTTTTTATTGATAACTTCTCAAAAAATGAGGTAGCTGAGAGAGAGAGAGAGAGAGAGAGAGAGAGAGAGAGAGAGAGAGAGAGAGAGAGAGAGAGAGAGAGAGAGAGAGAGAGAGAGAATAAGCAACGTGAGCTGAATATTGTTCCCTTAGTTGATATAGAAATACGTGTGTTTACATTGGAAGAGCGTGGGACAGCATATTGTTATTATTAGTTCAAACACTTTCTAGCTTGACTGGAAATAATCACCTTAGTTTCTCTTTAATATATTTTCTTATTTGAAACCAAGGTAGCCGAGTGTTAAAATAATTGACTCAGGAGCTGACAGAGTAGTCGCCGTGGCTCAGTCGGTAGCGTCTCCGACTCTGAGGCGTCAGGTCGAGGGTTCGCGCCCCGTCACGGTCTGAGGTTAGCAAAGGCATGCACTCAGCGTAAGGATTACATCTGCCAAAACAAGTCCTTCGCAAGAAGGCAACCGTCCTAGCCCTTGGTTGATAAGGGAATCCGTGACGTAAAACCGGAACAACCGGAAAAACCGGAACATTCAGGAGCTGACAGACCCGTGATCGAACTCGCTGTGGGGCGTTAGGAAGAGCGTCCAAAATTAATTCCGAAGCCACTATAAAAAAATCATGAAACTCAAGGATCAATCGTTGATTCGATCCAACTGATGTACTGAAAAGCCTACCTGGGGAGGAAATATTTTCTTTCATTTATTTTTCACACACACACACACATGCCACGAAACTGGTGCCAGAAATACGCAATCTCAGTTATGATGCAAGGCTGAGGGAATTAGACTTACCATCACTCGAAGCTAGAAGAGTGAGGGGGGATATGGTGACAGTCTTTAAATTCCTTCATGGTTATGATAGAGTGGATAGGGATCGATATTTTGATATGGCTGGCTCTAGAACTAGAGGTCATAGTTTGAAGGTTCGTAAGAAAACTTCTTTGCAGGATGTAAGGAAATACTTTTTCAGTGTAAGAGTAGTTGATAATTGGAATTGGCTAAGCGAAGAGGTAGTTAATGCTATCTCAATCCATAGTTTTAAGGACAGGTATGATAAGTATCACTAAGTCTAAAATGGAACCGATCAGGAGACGGGAAGATACGAGCTTTGGGCTCTTTCCCGTAAACACAATTAGGTAATCACAATTAGGTAATCACACACACACACACACAAACTTATTAGAATTTTATGATGAGGTAAACCAAATCTTACAGGAAAGAGAGGGCTGGGCAGATTGCATATTCCTAGACTTCCAGAAAGCGTTTGACACTGTTCCACATGGGAGACTTATTAGGAAGCTGCAATCAATGGCTAGAATAGGTGGAAATGTTTTGGAATGGATAAAAACTTACTTAGAAGGAAGGGAACAGAGGGTTAGAGTAAGACACCCAGTGTCTGAATGGAGAAGAGTTAGTAGTGGAGTTCCACAGGGTTCAGTTTTAGGGCCACTTTTGTTCCTTGTATATGTAAATGACCTACCAGAGTCTGTAAATTCATTCATGAATATGTTTGCAGATGATGCAAGGATTGTGAAGAAAGTAAAAAACGAGAATAATGGTAGAGAACTTCAGGAGGATTTAAATAATCTGCATGAGTGGTCAGAAATGTGGCTAATGAAATTCAATACTTCAAAATGTAAGGTAATGAGAATGGGTACAAGTGCAAGAAGGCCCAAGCTTGACTACTCGGTGGCTGGAGTACAACTTCAAGAGACAGAAAATGAGAGAGATCTAGGAGTAAACATACTGGCAGATTTGTCTCCAGAAATACATATAAATGGCATAGTAAGGGCAGCATATGCATTCTTATCAAATGTAAGGGTAGCCTTCAGGCACATGGACAAGGAAATGTTCAGAAATATTTATGTAACCTATGTGAGGCCAAAACTCGAATATGCAGCCCCCTTTTGGAATCCGCACTTGAAAAAGCACATAGCTAAGCTTGAAAAAGTTCAAAGACATGCCACGAAACTGGTGCCAGAAATACGCAATCTCAGTTATGATGAGAGGCTGAGGGAATTAGACTTACCATCACTCGAAGCTAGAAGATTGAGGGGGGATATGGTGACAGTCTTTAAATTCCTTCATGGTTATGATAGAGTGGATAGGGATCGATATTTTGATATGGCTGGCTCTAGAACTAGAGGTCATAGTTTGAAGGTTCGTAAGAAAACTTCTTTGCAGGATGTAAGGAAATACATTTTCAGTGTAAGAGTAGTTGATAATTGGAATTGGCTAAGCGAGGAGGTAGTTAATGCTATCTCAATCCATAGTTTTAAGGACAGGTATGATAAGTATCACTAAGTCTAAAATGGAACCGATCAGGAGACGGGAAGATACGAGCTTTGGGCTCTTTCCCGTAAACACAATTAGGTAATCACAATTAGGTAATCACACACACACACACACAAACTTATTAGAATTTTATGATGAGGTAAACCAAATCTTACAGGAAAGAGAGGGCTGGGCAGATTGCATATTCCTAGACTTCCAGAAAGCGTTTGACACTGTTCCACATGGGAGACTTATTAGGAAGCTGCAATCAATGGCTAGAATAGGTGGAAATGTTTTGGAATGGATAAAAACTTACTTAGAAGGAAGGGAACAGAGGGTTAGAGTAAGACACCCAGTGTCTGAATGGAGAAGAGTTAGTAGTGGAGTTCCACAGGGTTCAGTTTTAGGGCCACTTTTGTTCCTTGTATATGTAAATGACCTACCAGAGTCTGTAAATTCATTCATGAATATGTTTGCAGATGATGCAAGGATTGTGAAGAAAGTAAAAAACGAGAATAATGGTAGAGAACTTCAGGAGGATTTAAATAATCTGCATGAGTGGTCAGAAATGTGGCTAATGAAATTCAATACTTCAAAATGTAAGGTAATGAGAATGGGTACAAGTGCAAGAAGGCCCAAGCTTGACTACTCGGTGGCTGGAGTACAACTTCAAGAGACAGAAAATGAGAGAGATCTAGGAGTAAACATACTGGCAGATTTGTCTCCAGAAATACATATAAATGGCATAGTAAGGGCAGCATATGCATTCTTATCAAATGTAAGGGTAGCCTTCAGGCACATGGACAAGGAAATGTTCAGAAATATTTATGTAACCTATGTGAGGCCAAAACTCGAATATGCAGCCCCCTTTTGGAATCCGCACTTGAAAAAGCACATAGCTAAGCTTGAAAAAGTTCAAAGACATGCCACGAAACTGGTGCCAGAAATACGCAATCTCAGTTATGATGAGAGGCTGAGGGAATTAGACTTACCATCACTCGAAGCTAGAAGATTGAGGGGGGATATGGTGACAGTCTTTAAATTCCTTCATGGTTATGATAGAGTGGATAGGGATCGATATTTTGATATGGCTGGCTCTAGAACTAGAGGTCATAGTTTGAAGGTTCGTAAGAAAACTTCTTTGCAGGATGTAAGGAAATACATTTTCAGTGTAAGAGTAGTTGATAATTGGAATTGGCTAAGCGAGGAGGTAGTTAATGCTATCTCAATCCATAGTTTTAAGGACAGGTATGATAAGTATCACTAAGTCTAAAATGGAACCGATCAGGAGACGGGAAGATACGAGCTTTGGGCTCTTTCCCGTAAACACAATTAGGTAATCACAATTAGGTAATCACACACACACAAACTTATTAGAATTTTATGATGAGGTAAGCCAAATCTTACAGGAAAGAGAGGGCTGGGCAGATTGCATATTCCTAGACTTCCAGAAAGCGTTTGACACTGTTCCACATGGGAGACTTATTAGGAAGCTGCAATCAATGGCTAGAATAGGTGGAAATGTTTTGGAATGGATAAAAACTTACTTAGAAGGAAGGGAACAGAGGGTTAGAGTAAGACACTCAGTGTCTGAATGGAGAAGAGTTAGTAGTGGAGTTCCACAGGGTTCAGTTTTAGGGCCACTTTTGTTCCTTGTATATGTAAATGACCTACCAGAGTCTGTAAATTCATTCATGAATATGTTTGCAGATGATGCAAAGATTGTGAAGAAAGTAAAAAACGAGAATAATGGTAGAGAACTTCAGGAGGATCTAAATAATCTGCATGAGTGGTCAGAAATGTGGCTAATGAAATTCAATACTTCAAAATGTAAGGTAATGAGAATGGGTACAAGTGCAAGAAGGCCCAAGCTTGACTACTCGGTGGCTGGAGTACAACTTCAAGAGACAGAAAATGAGAGAGATCTAGGAGTAAACATACTGGCAGATTTGTCTCCAGAAATACATATAAATGGCATAGTAAGGGCAGCATATGCATTCTTATCAAATGTAAGGGTAGCCTTCAGGCACATGGACAAGGAAATGTTCAGAAATATTTATGTAACCTATGTGAGGCCAAAACTCGAATATGCAGCCCCCTTTTGGAATCCGCACTTGAAAAAGCACATAGCTAAGCTTGAAAAAGTTCAAAGACATGCCACGAAACTGGTGCCAGAAATACGCAATCTCAGTTATGATGAGAGGCTGAGGGAATTAGACTTACCATCACTTGAAGCTAGAAGATTGAGGGGGGGATATGGTGACAGTCTTTAAATTCCTTCATGGTTATGATAGAGTGGATAAGGATCGATATTTTGATATGGCTGGCTCTAGAACTAGAGGTCATAGTTTGAAGGTTCGTAAGAAAACTTCTTTGCAGGATGTAAGGAAATACTTTTTCAGTGTAAGAGTAGTTGATAATTGGAATTGGCTAAGCGAGGAGGTAGTTAATGCTATCTCAATCCATAGTTTTAAGGACAGGTATGATAAGTATCACTAAGTCTAAAATGGAACCGATCAGGAGACGGGAAGATACGAGCTTTGGGCTCTTTCCCGTAAACACAATTAGGTAATCACAATTAGGTAATCACACACACACACACATACATACATACATACATACATACATATATATATATATATATATATATATATATATATATATATATATATATATATATATATATATATATATATATATATATATATATATATATATATATATACATACATAGATACATACATTCATACATATATATATATATATATATATATATATATATATATATATATATATATATATATATATATATATATATATATATATATATATATATATATATATATATATATGTGTGTGTGTGTGTGTGTGTGTGTGTGTGTGTGTGTTTGTGTGTGTGTTTGTGTGTGTGTGTGTGTGATTACCTAATTGTTATTACCTAATTGTATGTGTGTGTGTATGATTACCTAATTGTGATTACCTAATTGTGTGTGTGTGTGTGTGTGTGTGTGATTACCTAATTGTGTTTACGGGAAAGAGGCCAAAGCTCGTATCTTCCCGTCTCCTGATCGGTTCCATTTTATACTTAGTGATACTTATCATACCTGTCCTTAAAACTATGGATTGAGATAGCATTACCTACCTCCTCGCTTAGCGTGCGAGTATGTGTATGAGTGTGTGTTTTGTTTGTTAGTCTTTATATGAGTCACTGCTAATCCCCTCTCGAATGAGGGTGGGCACAGACATGTTGGAGTGGGGGAATTAGGGCTGGATGCCCCTCCTAACACCCCAAGGTGGGATATATATATATATATATATATATATATATATATATATATATATATATATATATATATATATATATAAAGCCGGTTTTACGTCACTGACTCCCTTTTCTACCAAGGGCTAGGATGGTTTCGATATTTGGAAGGACTTGTTTTGGCAGATGTAATCGTTACCCTGAGTGCATGCCCTTATTAACCTTAGACCGTGGCGGGGCGCGAAGTCTCGACCTGCCGCCTCATAGTCGCGGACGTTACCGCTTTGCCACGGTGACTACACATATATTAGTCTAATCGATGGTCTTCCGTTTCCCCTAAACTTCCTCTTTCTTACCCAAATAATCTCCATTCTCTTCAGTAATGTTGAGATAACTCCTAATCACTATAAACAACACTATTTCACCATACATAGTCGATGCTAAGTACACTCACAGTTAATAACCATTATTACACTATATTTATCATTCACTTTGTTTTAGTTAGACGTCACAAACATTATATAACAATACTGAGAATTGGGTAGAATGTGTTGGTTTCTTCGAAGTAGGGCAGAGATTAACTCTCTCTCTCTCTCTCTCTCTCTCTCTCTCCTCTCTCTCTCTCTCTCTCTCTCTCTCTCTCTCTCTCTCTCTCTCTCTCTCTCTCTCTTTCAAGGGTGCCAAGTTGCAAGCTAGTTTGTTTTATAGAAAACACAATTCTATTTCATGTGTCATTAACACATTTCTCTATCATCATCATTTACCTCTACACCAGCAATGAAATATATCACCATTAAATCTCCAGTTAAGTCTAAAAGTGATTTTATGATTTATTTAGTGTCATTCACAAGTAAAATAAAATTAACAGTGATTTAAAAACAGCCATTTTGCCCTCGTCTGAGACCTAAAAAATCAATATATGTAGCCAAGATGCGGAGCCAGAGCTAGGATGCCAGTGAACGCATGCGAGCGTCTGTGAGCGCTTTCTTCCATATATTTTGCAGTGATTTTGTACTACTTGTTTATTTCGTCACTTTGCTTGTTTATACTTAATGGTGCAAAGACAGGTCTGGAGGAGGATAAACAAGTGTATTTGAGTTGCTAAAAATGATGTAAATGCAGTTACTCTGATAATGCAGTTACTACTGGATAAAAACGTTTTTTTTTGTGTTTATTTGTTTCGTGAGGATTCTTTTATTATTATTATTATTATTATTATTATTATTAGTAGTAGTAGTAGTAGTAGTAGTAGTAGTAGTAGTAGTAGTAGGAGTAGGAGTAGTAGCAGAAATGGCGATGCCGTATATCTTTCCTGTATGATATTGAAATCGTATTGGATAAAAATAATATGAAAATGTATATCAGAATGGGTTTCTTCTTTGACTCGGCCACCTGCTTTACAAGGGGATATCAGCACGTATATAAAAATACAGAAAGATGAAAAATGTCTTTTGGTCCATACATCTACGCATAATATTTTTTATGTATAACAGGAAAAAAGTACAGTAATCATCTTGTAACCTCTTTGAAATTACTGACGGTAAAATCACTATTCCCCACTGAGTAAATAAGGAGGATTTTTGGGAAGTTTTGACTGGTGGCTTACGCTCACTGTCCCATACAGCTATGGTGAAGTATTGAATATATATATATATATATATATATATTTATATATATATATATATATATATATATATATATATATATATATATATATATATATATATATATAGTATATATATGTATATATATGTACATATATGTATAATATATATATATATATATATATATATATATATATATATATATATATATATGTATATATATATATATATATATATATATATATATATATATATATAAGTATATATATGTAAATATATATATATATATATATATATATATATATATATATATATATATATATATATATATATATATATATATATATATATATATATATAACATATATATATATATATATATATATATATATATATATATATATATATATATATATATATATATATATATATATATATATATATATAGTATATATATGTAAATATATATATATATATATATATATATATATATATATATATATATATAGTCACATATATATATATATATATATATATATATATATATATATATAATATATATAAAATATATATATATATATATATATATATATATATATATATATATATATATATATATATATATATATATATATATATATATATATATATATATATATATATATATATATATATATATATATATATATATATATATATATATATATATATATATATAATATATATATATATATATATATATATATATATATATATATATATATATATAGTATATATATATATATATATATATATATATATATATATATATATATATATATATATATATATATATATATATATATATATATATATATATATATATATATATATATATATATATATATATATATATATATATATATATATATATATATATATATATATATATATATATATATATATATATATATATATATATATATATATATATATGTATATATATTATATATATATATATATATATATATATATATATATATATATATATATATATATATATATATATATATATATATATATATATATATATATATATATATATATATATATATATATATATATATATATATATATATATATATATATATATATATATATATATAAAACGAAAAACGTCGTTATTCCTACCTCGTCAATGTAAACACGAATTTAAGCACTATTCAGGGACGCTTAGATATAATTCCGCTCTGATAAACGTGTATAATATGAGTCTCTCTGAATTGATCTGCCATCTGGTGACTAATTTTTGAACTAAATGAATAAGGAACTTCGTCTGCATTGTGCTTCCCTCTACAGGCTAATCTTAGAACTATCGATGCCCAACTGATTTTGCTCAAAATATCTGTGTGTGCATTTTGATCCAATTCAAGAGAAAGACGTAAATACGAAGTTTTAGTAAACAATCGAACATTTAATGATGTAATGGCCAATTACGCTATAAACACACTAATAACGACCAATAGTATAATTATATGAAGATTTTCCCCTGTCATTTGTTTCCAGTTTTAAAGTTGGTCCTTCAGTTCAAACACATGTTTGTGAAAGCTGCAGTTATTTGCATCAAATTATACGGAAAATATTATTGTTCGGTTGTGCAAAGCTGAGCACGGCAATAGTTTCAGCTTGAATATATATATATATATATATATATATATATATATATATATATAATATATATATATATATATATATATATATATATATATATATATATATATATATATATATATATATATGAATTTATATATTTGTCTTTGGTACAAATATGCAGACACTTTGAATGTAGATGTTCTCTCTTCGCAATCAGCTGTGATATATTTTGGAATAGGTGATAAAGTTTTATCTACGCGAATTATTTTTTTGTTTACCCAGTAATTATCGATAAGCAAAGATTACTTGACTCCAATGAACAAGCTTTAAACCCCCTTAAGTCTCATCTAAAATAATAATAATAATAATAATAATAATAATAATAATAATAATAATAATAATAATAATAATAATAATAGTGATAATAATAATAATGATAGTAATAACAGTAATAATGATAATCATAATAATAATAATAATAATAAAGCTTTGTTTATCACAAAATCAAAAGTCACAGATCACGATTTGAATGTCTATGGATCTATATCAAATTACTGTTTAAGAATTCCAGCAAAACCATCCGAACACTCAACAAGTATGAACCAATTACCTTACCGTCTGTATTTGTTCAAACTTTAATAAGCACCGATTCCATTTCAAGAACTTGTTAAAATATACCTAGAGTCTCTCTGCAGAAATATAGCCCAATTATTTTCTCACATTCGAAGTTATACTTAGCAAGCTTTTGTCGTTTTGAGAAACTTCCGATTTCAAAAAAAATCCCGCCAAAAAGTCAAGAATATATTTCAAAAATTTTTATCTCCATCCAATTTTAATTTTTGGAATTTTTTTTTCCACAAGTAGAGATCACTGATAATTAGGTGGTAGTTTGTATAACTTCTCACTAATTTTATAACTGCTATATGAGATCTGGTCACATGTACCTCTGGAGACTTCATTGTTAGTCCCATCTACAATAAAGGCGAAAAATATGGTACGTGTTCATGCACAAAATCAGCTCATATGTTTTGGACCTTTGAACCACACGGTGCACTTGGTGATAAGGTAATACCTGAGGTGAGATTGTTGATAATAAGACCATTATCTGAATTCCAAAACGTTTGATCAACAGTGGAACGTTCACGAATGGAATAACGACTGAGGACTGAGCTCTGACGTCAAGTGCTCCCACATGGGGTTGTTTTAACACGTGCTTGTCTTTTCCCTTGCAGGTGCATGATACCAAATTAAGCTCGCTCTAAATTGCAACGAGAATGACTTTAATACTCCGGAATCTTACTTGAAACACAAATAGATTTATCATAAAGGAAAATCTCTGAAGAGTAAAATAATCTCAAACAACTTGTTCAATTGTTACCGAGGATTGTATCAACAAACTTTCCTCAAGTATGGTTACATAAATATATCTATAGTTTTCTAGATGTACTGTACTTCATAACGAAGCTCTTGCCAAGTATCTGGATTCTAGGCTATATCTCTAGGATATAGTATTGAGATTTGCATAATGATCCTTTGCCATAGTTTCGCTTTCCGATACCTAATGAACGATGCATAATGCATATAAATGTCTTACTGTGAACTCAGATTTAGCAAAGATTTACCTTATATATGGATACCATATAAAGATTTCATATGCAAATAAATAAGGCTTTAAAAACACAAATAGCTTAATATAAAACTGCATGTATATTTATCATATGATTTACTCCATGTACTTGATACCTTTCAACAGAATAAAAAAAAAATGGTATAAACACATCCTCAACCACAGAATAAAGCTCAGAGGCTTGACACCTAGTTGCAAATTGAGAACAGGTTACAGAAACAAAGATAACACTGCATAAATTAATTTCAAATGACAGATAATGTCCTCTTGCTAATGAATCAAGCAGTAATGAATAAATACAATATATGGACTACCTTTCACGAGGACAGAAATGAAGAAAAGATGCAAAAGGTGTTAACACAGATTATGCACCTGGACCCTATTCATTTCTTATATACTAATATTTACATTGTGGATATAACCAAAAAGATAAGTGAAGTTACTTAAGTCTCATAAATATTATTACATATTTATACTCGTACATTGACATCAGTTCCCTTTGTAAAGGGGTAGCCTAGTCAAAGCACACAAACTCACCAGTAGCTAACATACTTCGATTACCCCTCTTAGCGGCTAGGGGACAAAGGACTGCTTCAGTTCCCTCCAACGACCCTGCTTGATTCACCCACAGGGTAAGTGGGCAAGGATCATCTGCCTTGAGGTCTGACAGCCAAATATATCATAAGATGTGTTATGACTGACTGTCTTTTTCCAGTTTCAATTTTTCTTCTTTCCTCTTTTCGTAAGCTTCAGCAGCGGGTAAAAATAAATATAAAACAAAAGTGATTGACATGGTAAAAGATAGAGTGAGTATGCTGTATTTATAACTGCCAGTGGCGTCACGAATGAGACCTGTCGAGAAGAAAAAAAGATAGGCTGAGAAAAATGCTCTTTTGTACCTGTTCTGTACAAACTAAACAAAAAACTATTTCCCTTATTTCCAAATTTCTACTTTTATTCATATAACTTATGACACTACAAATATTTCTGTCCAGTGCCTACAAAGACAGTCTGGTATTCATACAATTGGTGTTCAAGATTATAACAACATACCTTATTCATGATTATAACAGAAGACCTTGATATTAAGTTGCATTTTCCCATATCAAGGAAAACGATGTCAATAATACTAAATTTAAATAAAAAGAAAAATAAGCATGTGATTGAAAAAGGCAAGCCATGAAGGGAGAAAAAGAGACAGAGAGCAAAGATCTTTCAGACTGCAGTGTTGTCCAACTTCGGAGTCACTCTCGAAGACGTTCTACAATGTAGTTTCATTGGTCTCGACTCTCTGTTGTTCCATTTTTCTTTGTTGTATAACTGGATTAGTCATAAATGTGAATATGTGAGACAATTATTCTTTGATAACTTTAAATGAAAAATTATAAGGAAATATATAATAAAACACGTGAACAGAGCACAGGAGCTGTCCCAGAGTTCTGTAGGGAATACTGTAGGTGTCAGTATTATGTAGTTTGTTATCACTATTATCAACATACATTATGTATTTTTTTTATGTAAATAAATGATCTATTACTGTATAGAACGGGAAATAATATAAACCTTGCATAATGGCTAGTGACAGGCCGCAAGAATGATAAACAATGGTTAAGTGAGTTGAAAGACTGGTCTGTCAAATCAAAGAACTCGAAACTGAGTCCTGAAAATTTCAGTCAATCATGTTGAGGAGTGAAGAGTAGTTGTATCTGTCGTCTCCTAACCTCCCGTCATATCAACATTTATAATGATTAACCCGAGTGGAATAGACATTTGGACAAGACAGCTAGAGAGAATAGGCAGACTTAAACCTATCCAGAAGAATTTTATAAAATAAATCTAGCTATGCACGACAGCCATATTCCCCCTATATAGGAGTGGTTGAGCCAAAATAAAAAAAAAACCTTGACTCTTTGTAGGAAGAAGAAGAAGAAGAAGAAGAGGAAGAAGAAGAAGAAGAAGAATATTTACCAAAAACTGGTCCAGATGCCAGGAACCAGAGACTCGCTACGAAGTTGGTCATCCCTAGTTGGGCCATCAGGTTCTCCACCCCCAAGTACTTCACCATGACGAGGTTGAAGAGGCCCATGAAGATCCCCACACCACAACCCCAGAACCCCATAACCACCGCCATGGTGGTTAAGTCAGTAAGGAAGCAATACACTGTTCGAAAGAAATGCATAAATGAAAAAGAGACTATCTTCACCTTGGTTAATTTGGGCTTAGGTTAGGTTAGGTTAGGTTATTTAGGTTAGATGAGGTTTGGTTTGGTTAGGTAAGGTTATGTTATGTTAGGTTAATTCATAAACTTATAAATTAAAAGGGTATACGTTTGGCAGACCACTAAATGAAAGGAACAGGTGAAATAACCTTTTCCATAAAAAATGGAGACATTGTCTTTTCCTGATAAAGTTAGGGTTAGGTTAGGTTAAGTTACTATATATACCTAAATTGAAATCTAAGCTGATGATAGGTCTCTAAGAAATTTATATTTTCTAAAGAAGGAGGGATTATCTGCACTTGATTCAAAATAAATCATATTATAGTCAAAATAGGACTTAGTGTAAAATAACTACAGTAATAATAAAATTCTGTACCAAAAATGCCTTTGCATTGGACAAGGTTTCCTTCTGTAGAATATTCATAAATTTATGTTATAGATTAATGACTAGTAATATAAATGCATTTCCTTTAAAAAGGAATATCATATATGCATTTTCTTGATAAGCATTACTAATATATTTTATAAACAATAAAACTAAGATTTAATATAACATTCCAACGAAAATCTAATTTGAGAAAAGGTTGAATAACTACTATGAAGGAATATTCTCTTTGCTGAATTCATATTTGCTTCAAGTTTCATTGAACTGGTCTTTCCAAGCAACAAGAAACCGGCTGTTAAAAAAATAATGCTAAGGTCTCTTTTACACAGGTGGCGCGGCCACGTCTAAACGAATACATTTGAATCAGTGAAAACATATGGTGGCGCCAGCATGGTGACGTCGTGTGAAAGGGACCTAAGATCGTGCTCCACTCTCAAAATACTTGCACTTATTATTCAGAATTCCCAGAAAGCATACTAAAAATCACTTGAGCAAATACGAAATAAAATATTCAAATAAATCACAAATGGTTCTTGTTCTTACCTGCAGAGAGCACAACAACTATCAGAGTTCCAGCCATGTATGCTAATCTCATGTTAAACCATGAATAGTCTGCCGAGACGCTGATGATTAACCTGAGAGCTAAGTTCGGGATACCCGCCACAGCTACTGAACTGGCAGCATTCTGAACAGAAAATCCAGCCTCTTGCATGGCAAAGGGCACAAGCATTAAGAAGTTCAGGTAACCAGTGAGATTAAATACGGCACCGAAAGCAATCATGACCGATGTCAGAGACTTCATGAGTCTGAAGTTTCCAATGGTGGTTTTCATGATTCGCACCGCTAGATCAAGCCCTCTGGGACCATCTTTACTTTTTGATGGCAGTAGTCTTGGCCTCTTTCCATGCCATTCTCTTGGATGAAAGACTGCAGCTCCGGCGCAGCAGTTGAGGAAAATGGCAGTCAGTACCAGAATGGAGCCTTTAAAGCCATATTGACTCTGTAGAAAGGTGATAAGTGGAGGACCAATAAACTGTCCAGCTGAGACACCAGAGGACATTATGGCGTTGGCCAAGCCAAGGCGACGCTTGAAGTAGTATGGGACTATTGCGTAAGTAAGAGTTGCAGTAATTCCATTACCCAGTCCTGAAAAAGTTGTAGAAGTTATGATGGCATGTATAAGTCTTTTATAAAAAAATTACTTTGTATTTATAATAGTAAATATCATATGACATTTAACACATATTCAACATTAAGCTCTATGGCACCAGAAGACAAACATATTTGCCATTTATTTGAAAATTGGATGGCTATTCATTACTTTAAGTAAGTATTATAGGAGTTGAAGCTTACCTGCCACGAAAGAGTAAAAGATCATCAATAACCAGGGAGAAGTGGCGAACGCAGTGGTCACTGTGCCGATAACCATGAAAATCGCCCCAATGTAGGCTGTATTTCTGAAACCAAATTCGACGACCAATGCCCTCAAAAACATTCCAGAAAAGGTCATCGTAAAGCCCATCAAATTGAAAATCCAAGACGAAACCACCGCTGATGTTCCAAGGTCCTGCAGAAAGGAGGAGTAGAGGATACTGTAGCAGCAGAGCAAGATGTTGACCATCACCTGAAAAGATATTTAATTTCAATGAATTGTTTTCCGTTTTAAGTGTTACTGTTAATTCCCATTCGAATGGGGGTGGACACAAGTTGAAGCAGGGCTATAAAAGCTGGATACCCTTCCTAACTACCCACGAGTTTGTCACTTCTTGGTTCCATCATTAAATCTATACGATGGAGCATTGATTACATGCTATTTCAAGGATATGGCTTGAGAATGTATTGCTCCAGACTTCATAATGTAAGCATTGAAGTTGAAATAGTAGTTGATGTATATAGAGAATCCTCCTTCATGTCATTTTCTTCGGTAAATACGAACTGGTTTTTTTTTATTAGCGAAATTTGATTTTGCCTGTTTGTCTTGATTTTCCTCTGGATGGTTAAGAATATTTTTCTTTTTTTACCAGAAAAATAGTTATATTTTTCACCCTTTGAAGTGTGACTTGTATGTTCATTACTTTTCAATGCTAAATATTAAGAAATAATTAATAAATTAACATATCATACTTATGGAGTTTTACATTTCCAGGACAAATGGGTTTTTCAAAGATAAATAGAAAAAAATAACAGAAACTAGCCTACAAAGAGTTTTTTTTTTTAAATTTTCCTTCTATAAAGAGTCTATATTTTCTGTTACTCAGCTACCCCTTTACATG
>JAXCGZ010011348.1:112500-142500 GCA_037179515.1 Halocaridina rubra
ATTAAGTAAATATATATATAAATAAAGTCATAGAAAATAGACAAAATTAATGAGTAAATAGGTATATAAATAGTTAGAAAATAGATAAATAGATACATAGATAAATAAATAAGTATATAGGGAAATAACTAAATAAATAAATAAGTGAGTGTGTGTATGTGTGTGTGTGTGTGTGTGTGTGTGTGTGTGTGGAAAGCAAGATCATACTCTCCCGTGTCACAACATCCAATTCAAGATTATTATCAAAACTCTTAATTGTTCAATTTAATGCAGCTTTTCCCACACGCACAAAACGAGAGAGAGAGAGAGAGAGAGAGAGAGAGAGAGAGAGAGAGAGAGAGAGAGAGAGAGAGAGAGAGAGAGAGAGAGAGTTCCTTATACGTATTGGTGAAATTCCGCAAAATACCGCGTTCATTCTTTTTCCATTTCAAAATTATCATTGGCTGCCAGATATGAAGAACAACATTTCGTTTTACAGTACATTTATTTCATCCATTATCTTTGTTTGTATTCTAAGACACGAACTAGGTAGATAACAAAGTCTTTGTGTTTTAGTTTTCAAAAATAATAATCTACTGGTAGCTTGCGAGCGTCCTCGGACGCCCTCGTTAAGTGTCCCACGAGCACCCTTCTTCTTGTCTTCAATCGGAGGAGGTTGGGCAGTTCAAGGCTGACAAGAGGAGAGGGAGGAAGCAGCATTCATGTCTGGTAAATTTAATCTTTTTTGCATGTGAATATATAAACTCTGAATACACACACACACACACACACACACACACACATATATATATATATATATATATATATATATATATATATATATATATATATTATTATTATTATTATAATTATAATTATTGTTATCATAATTGTAATTGATGCTGCAATTATTATTATTATTATTATTATTATTATTATTATTATCATCATTATTATTATTATTATTATTATTATTATTATTATTATTATTATTATTATTATTATTATTATTATTATTATTATTATATGCCAAAACAAGTCCTTCGCAAGAAGGCAACATCCTAGCCCTTAGTAGAAAAGGGAGTTCGTGACGTAAAACCGAATCCAATCCATAATAATTATTATTATTATTATCATCGAAGCTGTTGACACACGTTACTACTGCTTCACTCAGCGAAGCTTCTAAGTTCTTTTCATTTTCACGTTCCATCACTGGTACAATATGGTGTATTCGCTGAGAGTGCTGAGTTGACAGGTACTACTACTCCTAAGGATGGCATCATTTTATCTACCACATGGCAGTATGCTCTGATTATACCTTAGGCATTCAATTATTTTGATAATACATAACAACATTGTCCCATTACGAGACTGGGGCTGATATCCCGCCAATATAAGTTTGTAAAACCTTGTACAGATGTGGAGACTCACTCCAGTGAGACATACTGCTCGAACTTGGTATCAGCAAACCTGTGTCGGGAAGGTATTAATTAACAGACTCGATCCCCCCTCCCATAAGTCTAGCAAGACAATGGTAGGTAACTTATTGCTCAAGAAGCAAGCAGCGAAACTATAACTGGCCAGACTCCTCGGCTTTGTGGAGAAGACATGTCCAGAGTCTCGTGACTGACAGGCTAACTTAAGCCTACCAGGTATCTGGTGAGCAGGTGAGCAGTATCATCATCATTATCGTCATCATCTTCAGTAGGAGCAAAATAATCATAATCGTCATCATCATCATAATCTTCAGCTGCCATGCCAACTCTGAGAGGTCTGACTAACATGGTCCATCAAACATTTTTTTTTTGACAAATGGATAATTCTTAGTATTAATGTCCAGTAATCTTGCTGTTGTCTCCATCATTGTCTGTCTCTTTAATCATCTCCATACCATAGAGGGGTAATTAAGGTCAATTCTTATCTATCGTGAAATTATCATGACAAGCTAGCCACGTGGTTGTAGAAAATAAGAGAGAATAAAAAACACCCTTATAGTACCAATAAGAAAGGCTGTTACTCGTGTGAGAGGAGCTGGGAGCGTTTTCTCTCTACACTGTGATGCTGTGAACTTTTTATAATCAGAACAGGACTATTATTCATTTTCCCAACTTAGGACACTTCGAATGCATTGCCAGCTCAATAGCACAGTTTAGTTCAGACGAATAAGAAGCTATGACTATTCACTTATTATATTCGCTCTGATTCTTCTTCATTTCGCTTTCATTGTTTTACTAACATCTAATTTTTTTGTCCAACCATCATATTATAATATCCCTGTGTTTATGACGTGTGTGAAACAAAAAGGTAAGTCATATATTAAGTCAACGCTTGTCCAGACTGGGGCCATTTGTAAAAAATCTCACCACTTCAATTTGTTACAACTACCGCTTGAAGTTCGTTACAATTATCTGTTTCAAACCTCTTATCGTGGGACAGGACAGCTGTCCGACCAACTTTGAAGGGGGGAGGGTTTGTATACGTGACACTGAAGGGAGATTCTGCTGCCTTCAATAATTCCTTAAACTTAAAAGGTAATTCAGTTTTCAGTTGTTCTTTACATGTACAGAGATAAACACTCGGTAATGGAAAAAAAAAATAGTGGCAGTATGTCGTATTTTTTCAGGAGAATATATCAATTAAAAATAGGCGGTACGTCAGATAAATTAAGAGGCCTATAATAGATTGTTTTTAATTTTCAGATATGAAAAACTCTGTGTTTAGACACAATGGACAAGAGTTCATCGTGACACAAGACATGAAAGATGCTTACAACACCAATGGATATATTGTCATCAGGTAGTTCTTCTGTGAAATTATTATAATATCCATTAAACACTGTGTTCAGATTTTTCTTGTTTTATAGTTACTGCAGTTCAAGATGTTTTTGTTTATCACTATACAGCTGATTTTTTTTTATAGATAATGAAAAAGTGAGATACATAACATTTGTTGAGAAATAGATACAGCATTGCTCACAAAATTTGATAGAGAAGAAACTCTCCAAAAGAAATAATAATCAAATCATCATCCCATCTGCAAACAGCAGGACTATTAATAATTTGGTGTTTAATATGCAAAGTAATGTTGGTATCTTGATATGACTCATTTTTTATTAACACTAAAGCTGAAACTAATTAATTCAACATTGCTCACATCGTCTAGCTCAGTCGAAACTTTAAAATCTTTTAACGATCTTTTCTTGACGTTTTTATAAGCTATCATTACATTCCAGAAATCTCCTAAGTGTAATCGAGATGCAAAAAGCTCGTTCAGGAGTCGAAATGAGTGTAGGAATCCAGAAGTATGCTCATGGAAGAAGTGACGGAAACAAAATGAAAAGTCGTCAAACTCTATGGAACCAGCCTGGAAAAGATATTACAGGTGTTCTTGTGAGAATCCAGAGGATTGCAGGCACAATGGAGGAGGTATGATGCTTCTTTCTTTTTCTTTATTCTTTGACATGGCTGCCCCCTTACAAGGGGGAATGGGGCCACTGTATAGGGATAGATAGACGGATAGATAGATAGAAAGATAGATGTTTTTAAATAATCTTTGCTTATGCGCAATGAATTATATAAATATCTGTAAAAAACATTAGCATATTGAATTTTGGTCTCCAGTGAGTGTTATAGGGTTAAGTTTGTGTCTCTTTGAGCCTTCCATGACCCGTAAAGCAATTCAGTTGGTGTTTTTACAACACCAACTTGTTTAAAACTGAATCTTTAATCAAAATAGATTCAACATTGTAGCATAAACAATGCGCACAGTGCCAGTGGTAGCTCTAGTCTGAGCAGTCAATGATGATGGCAAAATTCCATGGAAAGTATTGCTATATACCCCTACATCTCCAGTCCAGGGGCCATAAACAGCTTTAATGGGCAAAGAAATTATGTAAATAGTTGTACCAAAACTTAGTTAATATTCCGAAGTTCTCAAGGAGTGGATAACAAAATTGTATGATGCAACTTGGGGGTATATATCTTTATATTCGATTTTGCACATTCCCAGGTATGCATTCCCATAATTCTTAAATGGTTCATATGATTCTAAATGGCATTTAATTTTGGCTCTATTACTCAGCTAATTGGCCAAGGGGAGATATATCATTACCACAGCAAATTAATGATGAAGGATGCTTACGAGGGAGGAGCCCATGTTTGGCACCAGGACTATGGGTGAGATATCCTATCACTAATTTTGCACAGTACAGTTAAAAAATGAGGTATATTTGCTTCATAGTCCCATTACTGTTTATCGTAATCATTTACCCATTACAGGTACTGGTATAACAATGGGTGTATATTTTCTGATATGGGGTCTTGTTTTTTACCCTTGGACGAGTGCAAGAGAGAGAACAGTTGTTTACAAGTGTTGGCAGGGTCTCATCGACTCGGAAGAATTGACCATATTACTATAGGAGACCAACTTGGAGCTGACCCAGAGAGAGTGGATAAGGTATATTTGTGCATGTTTCAATACTACAATTAATTTACATTAGTAAGCACTCCTATATTTTGCTTGGAAAGAGAGGCTTTGTACTTCTGGAAACTAAATGGAAATATTAGGAAAATAGATTTAAGATAGAAAAGACATTTCCATTGATAGCGTAATTGCTTTATTCAACAGGTCAGAAAACTTTTTCCTCATGTTTATGTTGAAATGTGCCCTGGGGACGCTCTCTTCTTTCACTGCAACCTTCTCCACACTTCTGACCAGAATACTTCCAGTAGCAGAAGATGGGTGTTAATTGCTTCTTACAACACACGTGCTAATAATCCATACAAAGTTCATCACCACGCTCAGTATACACCAATGTCAAAGGTTAGTTTCAGTAAAGACTGAAAATTAATATTGTTATTCAGCTTACTGGGAAAAACTTTAGCGTGTGTTTGAGATTGAGTGTCTGGAAGAACGTCCAGGTAGGTCTGGAATATATCTATAGTACATTGCTTTCAGATACTCACCTGTAGTTTTTTTTTCTGTTACGCACTGAAGTTGAATATACGGAGAATCAGCTAAGAATTTGCTTCTTCTTCTTTTTTCTTTTAAGCTTCCAGATACGGCTCTGCTGCAGTGCGAGCTCATAGACGACATTCCAGCCAAGGCATACATGGATCCATCTGAAGACAAATCAGCAAGTTACGGGAAAGGAATACACTAAGAACACAAGTTCCAGTGACTAGGCTATGCCAATTGTCTGATCTAAATGAAAAACTGAGGGACAAAGTTGCTCTGTTGCACAGTACCTAAAGTATTCACCATCTTAATATCCAAACAGTTTAAATTGACAACTCCTGGCTGTTATTTTTCGAGAGTAATTTAGTTTGCGTAAATCATTTGCACTTTGCATGATTTTTTCTAGGTATCATAGTTTTAAAAAGATAGGCTGTATTATTATTATTATTATTATTATTATTATTATTATTATTATTATTATTATTATTATTATTATTATTATTATTATTATTATTATTTTTATTATTGTTATTATTATTACTACTACTAATACTACTACTACTACTACTACTACTACTACTACTACTACTACTACTACTACTACTACTACTACTACTACTACTACTACTACTACTACTATTACTATTACTATTATTATTATTATTATTATTATTATTATTATTATTATTATTATTATTATTATTATTATTATTATTATTATTATTATTATTATTATTATTATTAATATCATCATCAAGATACTTGAAGACCCACATTTTTACCTTACTCGAAGACCGATTTCGTGAGCATATTGTTGCATTTTGACCCCCCACATCTAATGGTGTGCTTGCTACGTTGTCAGGGGATAATCAACATTCAAGGGAAGCCATTACTCTCACTTTTCGATATCCAAGTGGCTCTGGCAAAGAGAAGCTTTAATAATAACGTTCGAGAGCTTAACTTGAGACTTTCTGGGTGAGCTCAGAGTACAGTATGTGAGAAATCTCATTAATAATGACTTACATGATATTATCATGTTTGCCACGAGGAGAGATAGATTGAATAAATATAAATAATATTGTGAATAGGTTTTTTTCCTTTCAAATGTATAAAGGTAACATGAAAAAACTTAATAACTAATTGCATAGAATAGGATTTCTTCTTTTAATTCACTTCATTCAGTATCCAATCCGGTTGCAGCCGGGTTGGGTCAAACGCAAGGGTCTTTTAGCTGGGCAAGGCATCCAAGCTAGCTAGTTCCTCCTGCTGATTGTTGTAAAATTTCTGCGTAATACTAGTCTACGCTAAGCAAAGGTGAGAACAATATTGCTCTTCAGTTAAACTAAATGGGCGAGACTGACCAAATACTAAGAGAAGGAGCTAAGAGGAATACTTGAGATATTTGTGGATCGAGGAGAATGTGTTTTTTGGCTAGACCACCCCACTTACAACGGGGAATGGTGTCATGTGCATATATAGGTAGATGTTTTTGTTTGGTATTGCATTGGTTCAAAGATTTTAAACTGAAACGATGATATAACATTGTTTTTTCCATTGCTCATGAGTTAATTACAGACTGATCTGTCATGCCTGAGGATCTATATTCGAGCCTGCCCCGTTCTGTGGTAATATGAAAGCTTCATTTAGTCATGTCTATGGAGTGGTTGGCACAATACGATATCTGAATATCCTAAATCCTCTCATTACATACAGTAATTGAGACAACATTTGTATGGTGTAATCAACTAAGTAATAAGTTCAGGCACTCGACTAAACAAGCACATAGCTATCCTGAAGCTCTAAGCCTTACAAATTAACTCATATATGGACATTTGAATGATACGTAAAAATTGTCTAATGTACTCAGTGAGTGCAGGGGTAAGTCGGAGTGCAAGTACACTTTTTTTCTCTGGCTCCTTGTTCTTCCTCTCCCCCTACCCACTCCCCCTCCTAAATCATTATCCCTCAGTGCCACGTACAGATGAACCCAAACTTCAACCCTTTGATCAAACATTGACACTCACACTCTAACATCTGCTGAATTCTAGGCGACAGTGTGATTGTTAGAAATCAGGTGCATTGCAATGTGGTTCACACATTTAATTATAGTCCTAGTTGTCATTCAGAATATAAGTGTATGTGTTGAAGCACGGAAAACAGGTGTTAGATCAACCAATTTGCCCTTCAGGTACGAATTAGAGCAGGTAACCACCGACTTCCAGGAAAGGCTCAGGAATGAGTTATCTAAACTGGAAATGGAAATGTACACGGAGTTTCTGGAATTCCTGCAGGAAATTGACGGTAACCAGACCACCGTCACGACGGAACTGACCGATCATCTCTCAGAAAAAGTCTACATCTTTTTGGAAAAGTTTACCAAAGTCATGGTCTATTCTTCAGAGAGGATTGAAAACCTTAAAGACGCCATGTCTTCTTTAACTACTTCTCTGACAGCAGCTGCGAAGGAAAACTTTAAAGCCTTCGGTAAAAATAACTTACTTGATACTAACGGAGATGACACTGCAAATGAACGAAGTAAGCGCCACACCTTCGTTGTAAACACACAGAAAACACAGGCGCCCTCTAACGACTATCCCTCTACTGAGGAAACTCCAGAAGGAGCGAATTCAGAAAACCCGCCTCCAGCGGATAAGCCAGACTTCGCCTATTTAGGTTCCACTAGGTATTTCGATGAGCACCTCGGTGACCATGATGCTAATTTTCTATTGCGCGAAAATTTCCCTGATGATGCTGGCCAGTACCTAAAATCAAAGGAAGTACCAAATGAACGGCGGGATGTCCTGCCAAGGAACTGTTACGACCTGTTAAAGACTGGTTTCGTGGAAAGTGGTGTTTATATAATTTATCCTTCAGGTAAGAAGATTAACTGCTCGGTAATTGGGTTTAAATCAATTTTCATCATAACAATTGTGTTATTCAAAAACAAATACCATGATAAGTATCCTATTTGAAAACAAATTATGGACAAAAACAAAAAAAGACATGTTATTTGATTTTTTTATGCCACTATTAATCCCCATTTTAATGGGGGTGGACACAGACAGGTTAGAGTCGGGGAATCAAGGTTGGATGACCTTGAGATCGCACCGCTGTGGAATCGAACGCGTGGTTTCACTTCCCGAGGCGAGTTCTCTAACAACTGCGCTAAAAAAAAAAAAAAAAAAAAAACATATTTCTGGTCGATAGACGTCTTGTTTTTTTTTTCAACAGAAAAATTGAGGAACTTTTTAAAGGTAAATATTTAAGAGATTCACAAACTTATCATTCTAGATTACTAGATTTACAAAAGTATAATTATCCAGGGAAAGGCCCCGGGATCGAAGTGCGGTGTGAGCAGACCCTCGATGGGGGTGGTTGGACGATCGTCTTGAGAAGGAACATGCAAAACCCATTTCTGAACTTCACAAGAATACCCATACAGTACGTTCACGGCTTTGGAAAAGCTTCTGAAAATTATTTTATGGGTAAGTCACGTGGTTTCTGTAATGCATGAGTTTATACCCACTTGGTACAATTTAAATTGATTAATTCATATTCCATGATTATGCAGATAAAGTTTATATTCATATAATGAAATTTTCTTTATAATGTTACACTTGTTTATATATATGCATGCATGCATGTAAGTATGTATGTATATATATATATATATATATATATATATATATATATATATATATATATATATATATATATATATGCAAGTGTGCATGCCTATGTGTGTGCTTTATTTATTTTTTTATTCAATGCAGGTCTTGAAGAAATGCACGTGCTTACACAGGGGATTTCAAACAGTCTTCGAGTTCATTTGAATGGTAATAATGATACTAATATCTTCGCCCTTTATAAACATTTCAGGTATGTGGAAATAAATACCAACAGTAATAATAATACTAATAATAACAATAATGATAATAATAATAATAATAATAAGAACAACAGCAGAATGAATAATAAGTAATCAACGAATAATAATAATAATAATAATAATAAAAATAATAATAATAATAATAATAATGATAATAATAATAATAATGATAATAATAACAACAGCAAAAGTAAAAATGATAATTAAAATAATAATAATGAATAAGTGATAATAATAATAATAATAATAATAATAATAATAATAATAATAATAATAATAATAATAATAATAATAATAATAATAATGATAATTAAAATAATAATAATAATAATAATAATAATAATAATAATAATAATAATAATAATAATAATAATTATAATAATAATAATTATAACAATAATAATAATAATAATAATAATAATAATAATAATAATAATAATAATAATAATAATAATAATAATAATAATAATAATAATAACTATAATAATAATAATAATAATGATTATTATTTTTATAATCAAAACTGTAATAATAATAATAATAATAATAATAATAATAATAATAATAATAATAATAATAATAATAATAATAATAATAATAATAATAATAAAATCCCCAGTAATATGAGTGTATATGTAAATTGCAAAATTATGAGAGGCGTAAAAAAAAAAACCTCATGGGAGATATTTTTTATTTATTTTTTTTACTTTTAATTCCAGCATAGGAGGTGCTAAAGACGACTACCCCTTAAATGTTGGAGACTATGATATTTCGAGCTCCGCTCCGGATGCCCTTACAATACACTCCGGGAGACGCTTCTCTTATCCTCTACCAGAATCAGGTAATGACCCAGGGTTGGGTCAAGAATACCTCCTCCGTGTTCTCTTGTGCGTCGCAAAAGTCGACTAAATGGGGCGGAGTGAGGGCTGGGAATCCTATCCTCTGTATTTTCTTCCTGAAAAGTCAGGGTAATATGCTTTGACTCAGCCACCCCCTTGTAAGGGGGATTATGGTTCATGTATATAGATAAAATTACCTGATTGTGTTTGCGGAAAAGAGCCCTATGCTCGTAAGTCTCTGCCACCTGGTATTGCATTATCCAAATTGTCAAATAAATATAATGTAATATAGTAACACTCTTGCAGCTTTTTATGGAGATGTTTAATGAATGGCGTCTTGAGGCCTTGAGTAACATATGCTTTTGTATTGGAGGTTATGCTATCATGACATGCTTCATTCTATATAGTAAATGCAAAATCAGTGATACAGAGAGTTTACTCTTTACAGGTATTGGATGATATTACTGTCATTTAAACAATTTTCTTTTTTTGATAAGTAGAGCTTCGAGAAAAATCAAAATTTGGTTCCCCAAATGTTTAGCCATATCCGAGTACCCATTTTAAATGCTGAATTGCAGGAGCCAGGGTACGACATCCATCTCTATTTTTCCATCCACTGTCTGGCAAGGATTAAGTAAATCTTAACATTTCTGCCAAAGAACGTGACTGGCTCGAACTCAGGTCCTATGGTATGACAGAGCAATCTTTAACCAATTTGGCCACCAAAGTATGTCTCTATACCAGAGCTGTTCACTTTTGAATTCTTCCTGGAACCAGTGCTAGAGAACTGATACCCAGTTCTAAAATGTCCAGAATTTCATATTTTTTCTTTTTTTTTTAGGTTTTGGATGCTCCCAAACCTTTGGTGTAGGGTGGTGGTACCTAGAGGAACCTGAGTGTTACCAGGCGCTACCTACTCTGCAAGAGTACCCTCCTGCTGGTGATTTCGATGACGTCAACGTGGAGGAACCAACATGGAATCCCTGGAAAGGACTCTCAACACCAATCCAATCTCTACAGTTTATGATTCGTCCAGCTTTCGTTTAGAAGAATGGGTTGAAAGCATTTCAGTTTGCAGATGCAAAGCAAAGTAGAATTGTATTAAGATTGGTAAACTATCAGATCAATTTTATTCATTAAAAATAAATTCAGTAGAAATAATATTTTTTTTATGAATATCTAAACTCCAATAAAGTCTAATTATATAATATCAAATGAAGATTTAGTAGCTTGTACCTTCTTCTAAATTATAAGAATATTTTCGTTTTGATTTCTTTGGCCCGATTTCTTAAACAGTGTAAACCTAGGATACCATATTGTTAGTTAGCTAGACACACACACAAATGGATTTCATAAACGCACCTGACGCGGTTCTGTGTATGGCTAGGATCCCGTACGAGAGCCTAGGCCCAATTTCTTAGACAGTGTAAACCTAGGTTACCATATTATTAGTTAGCTAGACACGTACAAATGGATTTCATAAACGCATCTGACGCGGTTCTGTGTATGGCTAGGATCCCGTACGGGATCCTAGCCATACACAGAACTGCGTCAGATGCGTTTATGAAATCCATTTGTGTGTGTCTAGCTAACCAACAATATGGTATCCTAGGTTTACACTGTTTAAGAAATCGGGCCTTTGTCTTATTTTGTCAATCTATTAACTTTGGAACATGTTTCCCCAAAGCATTTTTTTTTTTACTATAATAAGTCTTTTGATGTATAGAGACTCAGGTATGATGCAATGTCTTAATTATATATATTGTTACTTAAGTTCTCTTCTTTTCATAAATCCATAAGTAAGTATTAAATCATATATCAATATGAACAAACGAAGTGTACTGAAAAGTAATGAATATATTAAGATGTCTCCTTGGTATCTCTCATTATGATGATTCATACTTTTAATACTATGAAAGTATGAAATTCATTCATAAACGAAAATATAAAATTATTACATCAAGATATACCTAATTTTCATCTAGTAATGATCATTATAAGAGTAGTATTATAAGGTAAACAAAATATTTTGAGATTTCAAGAGATCAGACAAGAAAAGGATATCCGTAAGAGGTGTGCTCATATCTCTTTAAAACATTTGTGGTTGAATAAATTATATCACTCATGAATTTCACCATCAGATCTCACGGTTTTTATCCGTTAAGCAGGTTCAAAGTTATGAAAACTTGCAATTTCTGTGAAAAATGTTTGATTTTCAGAAAGGCATCACACAAGGAGTGGCATATAGCCTCCTCTGTTTGTATATGTGTTAATTGTATCCTGGATGATAATTTAGCCAGAGGGCATGAGAAAATACTTCTCCCATTTGTAAAGAACTTAACTATTTGTTAATTCCTTAAAGGAAATCCTTGAAGGATATCCGTTACTCGTAAGGGCTAATGTTATTACTAAGAAAAACATCATCATTATTGTTTTGACAAGTGTGGGATATTTTTTAACATCGTATGAAATATATAAAAGGAGTTATTTCCGGTGGTGAATAACAATAATAATGATAATAATGATAATAATAATAATAATAATAATAATAATAATAATAATAATAATAATAATAATAATAATAATAATAATAATAATGATAATAATGATGATGATAATAATAATAATAATAATAATAATAATAATAATAATAATAATAATAATAACAATAATAATGATAATAATAATAATAATAATAATAATAATAATAATAATAATAATAATAATAATAATAATAATAATAATAATAATAATGAAGAGTCTTTTCATTTTCGAATAATGTCTATTTGTAATATCATAATCACCTTTTCTGTCGTCATCATAATTATTTTTGTAATATTCTTCTTATTATATCGAGACACTGAAATTTAACAGTGAAAACACTTATTAGAAATGAAATATCTTTATTAGACAGTTTGCGTTACATAAGTGGATAGTTAATGAACATCCAATCACTGAATCCCTTTCGGCATTACGTAAATTCAGAATATCAGAAGTTATTACTTATGCTAAAGAGAGAGACTTAGTTTTAGATAAATCAATAGGTTATGTAAATTCTAAAGTGGAGTTATGGTATGTTATCATCTTGTTATGTAAATCTTTCTGTTTAACTTATCACCCACGCTGGGATAAAGGGGATTTGAAGAGGTTTTTAAAGTATTCTTCTCATATAAGATGACTGTGAAGAGGATTTGAGCACTGCCTGAGGAAAAGATTAAAAAAATGAAAGATAACATGAAATGTCTCGGGCTCCAAGGTCCACCGGAATTTCTGTGAGCTTCCCTGTGAAGCGTCTCTTGTGGGTAATCAAGGAAAAAGGACAAAGGTCTTGGGCTCCATGTTGCATCGGAATTTCTCTGTGCTTCACTGTGGAGCAGGACAAAGATAGACTGGAGCTTTCAATGGTGAAAATATTTTTTTTGGGGAAAAGGTGATCCCTTTATTGAAGTTTGGACACGAGTTGTATCTTGACGAGGTGTGTTTTCTCCACGACATTGCTCCATGCTTTCGAACAATTCAAACACAAATTCTATTGGAAGACTCTAGGACTGATTGCCATAGAAATTTGCCAGACATCAACCCCAATGAAAACAAGAGAGTAATTATTACCTGAAAGAGAGAGTGGAGGCTATGATGTTCTAAAAAGGTAATCGGTATTCAAAGAAACTAGTTCGTGAGACCGCTAGATGCGTTGCTGGATCTTGAGTTCAACACTGATCTCTTCAAGTCACTGCTCTGATCATGTTCCCAATATAACATTGCAGGCTATGCCAGATTTGCGATGCTTCCACATTAGATAGTACCTTTTTTCCACAAATACTTCAATGTAATAAATTGTTCTCTACTATTACTCGCTGTTTTATGCTTCTCAACGTAAGGTTATACACCTCTTTGTATAATATATATTTATCACAAAAAAATTACAGCAAAGATGGTTATACATGCACCAGCAAAAAGTATTCATGAGTAAATACAAGCTTTCTGCCTCTTCCTCGTCTTCATCTTTGAACATCTTGCTTACCTCCAAAATTCATGCAACAAAACCTTGAAGAATTTTCCAATGTTTTCTATATCACAGAATGGGAATTTGTTAGCTGTGGTTTAACCAGATTCGATGTCTTCTTTTTGGTCATTTTTGACAACATTGTTAGAAATGTTCGCTTGTGAAGCCTCAGAATGTGTCTTTGATACAGCAGAGTCCTCAACGTCTCTCTTCTCTGCCTTCGTGTACAGATCTGAATCATTTACAAAAGCCAGGTTATCCAAGCCATTTGTCTCGACTTTGATGTCTGGAATGATCTTTTGGGAGATAATGGTTTGGTCTGCAAGAGTTGCTTTTTCGTTGACTTTAGGATTTTCAGAGTTGTCCTGGGAGCAGTCATCAGTGCTCATTATCTCAGCTATGGAAGCACCTGGGGAACAAATCAAAATATTAAAAACTTAAAAACTAGCACAAAAAAGCAGGTATACTTTTTGCCGGTATTATTATAATTGTATACTAAATGTTAATTTCAAACACTTGCTTGGAAAGTAAATAATATGTCAAGACTCTTCTACTGACAGACTAAGTTTTTAATTCAGTTGATTTTAGTGTAAAAGAATGTGTGACCAATATTGGTGGAGGAAAACAGAGTAGCTCAGTGATAGAGTGTACGAGTTGGAAAGCGACTAACGCGGGCTCGATCCCACAGGGAGGTGCTAGGATGGGCACCCAGCCTTAATCCCTCAGCTGGAACTTGTATGTGTCCACCTCCATTCGAATGGGAACTGACTGTGACATAAAACGAGGCATATATATATATATATATATATATATATATATATATATATATATATATATATATATATATATATATATATATATATATATATATATTTATGTGTGTGTGTGTGTGTGTGTGTGTGTGTGTGTGATTACCTAATTGTGATTACCTAATTGTGTTTACGGGAAAGAGCCCAAAGCTCGTATCTTCCCGTCTCCTCATCGGTTCCATTTTATACTTAGTCATACTTATCATACCTGTCCTTAAAACTAGGGATTGAGATAGCATTAACTACCTCCTCGCTTAGCGAATTCCAATTATCAACTACTCTTACACTGAAAAAGTATTTCCTTACATCCTGCGAAGAAGTTTTCTTACGAAGCTTCAAACTATGACCTCTAGTTCTAGAGCCAGCTATATCAAAATATCGATCCCTATCCACTCTATCATAACCATGAAGGAATTTAAAGACTGTCACCATATTCCCCCTCACTCTTCTAGCTTCGTGTGATTACCTAATTGATTACCTAATTGTGTTTACGGGAAAGAGCCCAAAGCTCGTATCTTCCCGTCTCCTGATCGGTTCCATTTTTAGACTTAGTGATACTTATCATACCTGTCCTTAAAACTATGGATTGAGGTAGCATTAACTACCTCCTCGCTTAGCGAATTCCAATTATCAACTACTCTTACACTGAAAAAGTATTTCCTTACATCCTGCAAACAAGTTTTCTTCCGAAGCTTCAAACTATGACCTCTAGTTCTAGAGCCAGCCATATCGAAATATCGATCCCTATCCACTCTATCATAACCATGAAGGAATTTAAAGACTGTCACCATATCCCCCCTTACTCTTCTAGCTTCGAGTGATGGCAAGTCTAATTCCCTCAGCCTCTCATCATAACCGAGATTGCGTATTTCTGGCACCAGTTTCGTGGCATGTCTTTGAACTTTTTCAAACTTAGCTATGTGCTTTTTCAAGTGCGGATTCCAAAAGGGGGCTGCATATTCGAGTTTTGGCCTCACATAGGTTACATAAATATTTCTGAACATTTCCTTGTCCATGTGCCTGAAGGCTACCCTTACATTTGATAAGAATGCATATGCTGCCCTTACTACGCCATTTATATGTATTTCTGGAGACAAATCTGCCAATATGTTTACTCCTAGATCTCTCTCATTTTCTGTCTCCTGAAGTTGTACTCCAGCCACCGAGTAGTCAAGCTTGGGCCTTCTTGCACTTGTACCCATTCTCATTACCTTACATTTTGAGGTATTGAATTTCATTAGCCACTTTTCTGACCACTCATGCAGATTATTTAGATCCTCCTGAAGTTCTCTACCATTGTTCTCGTTTTTTACTTTCTTCACAATCTTTGCATCATCTGCAAACATATTCATGAATGAATTTACAGACTCTGGTAGGTCATTTACATATACAAGGAACAAAAGGGGGTGGTGTGTGTGTGTGTGTGTGTGTGTGTGTGTGTGTGTGTGTGTGCAATTACCTAATTGAAATTACCTCATTGTGTTTACGGGAAAGAGCATAAAGCTCGTATCTTCCCGTCTCCTGATCGGTTCCATTTTCTACTTAGTGATACTTATCATACCTGTCCTTAGAACTATTGATTGAGATAGCATTTACTACCTCCTCGTGTGTGTGTGTGTGTGTGTGTGTGTGTGTGTGTGTGTGTGTGTGTGTGTGTGTCTGTGTATGTTTGTGTATGTATGTATGCACACATGCAAACACATACACTTGAATATGTTTCAAACTCAAACTATATATTACTTTACCTCTTCTACGAGCTCCAACTCTTGTCTTCATGAGAGTCAGCGTGATTAAAACACCCAAAACGCATGGCACCCCACACGCGTATGATAAGACTCTCCGGTAATAGGGAGACCTGAGGAGCAGAACCCATTAAATTAAGAAGAGATTTTCAGAATTTATAAAGGTAACAGAAGTCATTAGAATACTGCATAAGTAATGACAAAATTAAGCAATGATGAATCCGGTAATAAGGAAACTTAAAAAAAAAGAAGAAAAGACTTACGCTCCATCATCCTCAGGATCTAGATTTTGCACAATCATGATGACTATGCCGTTCGACAGCTTGTCCAGCAGACTCATGAAGCCGTAAACAAAAGCTCCTCCTTCAGAGTTATCTCCAATAAGATCAGCAGTAATGGAGAGGGAAGTGATGAGCAGAGTGGAACCACCAATTCCCAACAGGGCAGCAACGAGGAAAATGCCCCAATCAGAGAAATAATCACCTTTGCCAAAACCGATCCACACGCAGGCTGCCAGGCCAACGCAGCATCCCAGAGCGAAGGTTCTCTGATGGTGGTTAAGAAGTAACATTATCCTAAACTGTTAATAATTGCAATGTCATTTTACAAATAGATTTTGTAAATTCAGCACGAAAAGGCTCAAACTATAAAACTATCCTACTATATAATCAGTCAGAATTTTTAACAGGACACTGAGAATGATAGTACCTTTCTCCCGATCAAAGTATTGATAGGCTTCATGACTAAAGAACCCAGGAAACTGGAGAAGTGCATGCAGAGTGGCACTAACGCGATGAAGATGCTGTCCAGCATAAGTGTGCCATCCACAAACAATGTAATGTAGGTCTAATAATGAGAGAGGAAATGAGGGCAGTAAGTAAATGGGTCTAAATAGGTATAATTACACATCGTCATGTTTACATTTCATTTTCAATATGTAACTATATCATTTTCAGGTGTAATGGTAGTAACATCAAGGCTTTGTTAGAATAAAAATTAACCATGGAAAACCTGCAGCCTCTGGGTGCAATACTGTATTTCCAAATTAATCATAACTTGCCTGATACAGATTAACGTATAGCCTAGTAAAAGTATACATTGCACCAATCTGATAAAAAGGCAGTTCTTTGAACCAATCTCGCTTTCTCATTTTTTGCTTTGGCATCTGCTTTTTGGTCGAACTGTCGTCTCCTTCTCCATAATCACTACTCCGACTTGGTTTGAAGGCTGGTTCCTTGGTTCCGACGTGAAAAATGATGGATGTGATGAGGCCAATGCCAATGCAGATCAGTGCAATGTCCTGGAAGGAGAAAATGTGTGTTTTTTTTTTCACCTGGACAGAGCTCTCGGAAGCCCAGCTTTTTATACGATGATTATGAAAAACTTGCTCATTCTGTATATTAGTCTGCTAAAGCTGGGCTGATGTATGGACAAACAATGGTATTCAACATAATACAATTTTTTTTGCCCATACCAGTGAGAGCTTTTTCTATACCCCAGGAAACAGCTCTGAATTATTTAGAAATCAGGTCTTAAAGTTCTGAAATAATCAAGTCGTTGTTTATATTCAACCCAGAACATCGAAATTAGGCAAGAACCATTAATGGAGAGACATGTATTTGGATCACTTGGGAAATTAATTGCGGAAAATTTTAGTTTTTGAATAAATTTGTATAATATATATATATATATATATATATATATATATATATATATATATATATATATATATATATATATATATATATATATATATATATTATTATTTTTTTTTTCCAAATACACTCTGTACATATATGATTTTTAAAATCGGCCATTAATGTTATCTCAAAGTAGGTAAAATGAAACTGAATTTCAAACTTTTCTTTATAAAAATTGATGCATCTGATCCCTTATATATTATATATATTATATTTATTCTTATTCCCCTTGAGGGAGAAGAGCGAGAATACTTTCTCGTGTTCCTCTGCGTGTGTTAAAAGTCGACTAAGTGGGGCAGAGGGAACTGTGAATCCCTTCCTCTGTATCTTCTTCCCGCAAAAAGTCAAGGTATTGTGCTTTGACTCAGTCAGCCCTTATAAGGGGGTATATGGCTCTTACGTTTAGATAGATTATTCTTATTAGGCTGGATGCCTCCCTTTTTTCCTAGACATTGAGCAGTGATGAAGTCTACGATTTGATTAATTTTAATCAAAAATCAATAGTAAATTACCCTAAAATTATGTAGATTACTGGGTCCAATACCATTGGACGACGCTTCCCTGAGGTTCTGGCTGGAAAACTGACTCAGTGCCACGTCTGGAAGTGGTGCAGCAGTGGTTGTCAGATTGACTCCACCACTTTCTCCATCATCTTCATCAAATGCGTCTATACCAAGGATAATAAAAGTGATGACAAACACTGTCAAGTTTGCTAGTACCATGAATGCGTACCTGAGAAAGAAATATTGCATGGTGGTGAGGTATGTACCATGACTGTGTACCTGAGAAAGAATATTGCATGGTGGTGAGGTATGTACCATGAATACGTACCTGAGAAAGAAATATTGCTTGGTGCTGAGGTATGTACCATGACTGTGTACCCGAAAAAGAACTGTAATATGATGATGAGGTAAGTACCATGAATGCGTACCTAAGAAAGAATATTGCATGGTGGTGAGGTATGTACCATGAATGCGTACCTGAGAAAGAAATATTGCATGGTGGTGAGGTATGTACCATGACTGTGTACCTGAGAAAGAAATATTGCTTGGTGGTGAGGTACGTACCATGAATGCGTACCTAAGAAAGAATATTGCATGGTGGTGAGGTATGTACCATACCATGACTGTGTACCCGAAAAAGAACTGTAATATGATGATGAGGTAAGTACCATGACTGCGTACCTGAGAAAGTATATTTCATGGTGGTGAGGTAAGTACCATGAATGTGTACCTGAGAAAGAAATATTTTATGTTGAGGAAAGAAGTACCATGAATGTGTACCTGAGTAAGAATATATATAGGTGGTGAGGTCAGTCACATAACCTTGGCCGGTTAAATGCTAATCTGTGCTAATAAGATATATATTTGGAATCTAATAAAATGAAGGGTAATTCTGTGATGATACGAGAATTAATGGGTATTAGGCCCGATTTCTTAAACAGTGTAAACCTAGGATACCATATTGTTAGTTAGCTAGACACACAAATGGATTTCATAAACGCATCTGACGCAGTTCTTTGTATGGCCTAGCCATGCACAGATCCGCCTTAGATGCGTTTATGAAATCCATTTGTGTGTGTCTAGCTAACTAACAATATGGTATCTTAGGTTTACACTGTTTAAGAAATCGGGCCTTTATCGGTTGAATGTTCTTAAAATACCCTTTAGGTATTCGAAATATCAGACGATGTGGAGGTAATTTGATTTTTGAATTTACTCAACAGACTATCCTACGACGGAAAACCAAATTATGCATTTAAAAAGAAAATCATCTATTCCTCTGTGATACAAAAGTTATTGAAATTATCAACTTGAATACCTACGTTATGGTGAGAGTTAAAATAACTTATGAAATAAGTCACTATTAAATTTATGATATGGTGAAAAAGGAGTAAATATCATTGTTTGCTGTTTTATGCGTCAACGTTAATTCCCATTCGTATGGGGTTGGACGGATACTGGTTGGTCTTAGGGAATGAAGAATGGATGCCCTTCTTAAAGCATCGCTGTGAGATCGAATATGAGTGTGTCACTTCGCGAGGTGAATGCTCCTACCACTGAGCTACCCCAGGTATAAGTAGCTATTACCTTATATCTATCTATCTATCTATCTATCTATCTATCTATCTATCTATCTATCTATCTATCTATCTATCTATCTATCTATCTATCTATCTATCTATATATATATATATATATATATATATATATATATATATATATATATATATATATATATATATATATATATATATATGTGTGTGTATGTGTGTGTGCGTGTGTGTGACAAAGCAACTGATGGAAACCAGCTGATTCAAATCGACAAAACGATATTAAGAAAACCTTTGGAAATAATCAGTTAACTATTATTCTTGAGGTAGTGAGGTATTATTTGACATCTAATGAATTTGAAATCTAATCTGTAATGTGTAAAAACAAGCGAAAGCTTGAGATAATCTTGATAACACTTAGCAACTAGAGATTATTTACCATAAAGTGAAAAATAAAAAATGGAATCAATAAATATTGTTATTCTTTGCCGTCTTAAATGTCTCTATTAATCCCCATTGGAATGGGGTGTGGACACAGAAAATTTGAAGCTGGGGAGGTAAGACTGGAACCATTCCTAACACCCCGCGGTTGCCTGGAACCATGGTCTGTTACTTCCAGAATCAAGAGCTCTCGCCAATGCATTACCGACGCCCCCAAAAATGAATAAATGAATAGCATGAAAAAATTTCATAGAAAAAAATGAAATTCCTTCTAAAAGCTTTTAGCTTTTCCCACCTTATGGAATTGAGTTCAGTCCGTTGGCTTTTTTTCGAAGTGAGATCTGGAATGAGTGCCAAGTGAGAGATCTGGACACAGGCCCAGCCAAACTGGAAAATGCACACAAAGACCAAATGGAAGCCCAGGCGCGCTCCTTCCGATGCATCTTCGCATCCCAGGCAGGCGTTAAATATGAAGGGGAAGCTTATGGCAATGAAGATAGTACCTGTAAAAGTAGAAAATGGAATGATTTTTAATGGGTACTTAATATATTTCTTCTTCTTCTTCTTCTTCTTCTTCTTCTTCTTCTTCTTCTTCTTCTTCTTCTTCTTCTTCTTCTCCTCCTCCTCCTCCTCCTCCTCCTCCTCCTCCTCCTCCTCCTCCTCCTCCTCCTCCTCCTCCTCCTCCTCCTCCTCCTCCTCCTCCTCCTCCTCCTCCTCCTTCTTCTTCTTCTTCTTCTTCTTCTTCTTCTTCTTCTTCTTCTTCTTCTTCTTCTTCTTCTTCTTCTTCTTCTTCTTCTTCTTCTTCTTCTTCTCCTCCTCCTCCTCCTCCTCCTCCTCCTTCTTCTTCTTCTTCTTCTTCTTCTTCTTCTTCTTCTTCTTCTTCTTCTTCTTCTTCTTCTTCTTCTTCTTCTAGTAATCAATCAAATGCAACAATTTTGGTTTGTCATGTAAACCCCATGGAAAAACATAGACTTTAAAAATGAAAACGTATGAGAATTCTGAAATGTGATTGGTTACCTTTCTTATAATTACCAATCAAAAGGCAGGATTTCCCTCTGCCACATGAAACACAGAGAGAAAGTAAGCTTTTGAAGAAAAACTATATGCACGAAGATGATTGGTTGCCTCCATTTAACTTACCAATCAAATGCCATACTTTCCTTCTGCCATAGCGAGCGCAGATAGGAATTTTGTTTTCCTTGTCGGCCAATATACCCACGACAGGTGTGCTTAAACCATCGGCTAATTGTCCCACAAGCATAACAACACCTGCCATTGATGCGTCAAATTCTAATACCTGAGAGAAGTGAAAAATAGATATGTGTAACAGATATATAGAACAGTCAAAGAACAGAACAAGAAATGCAACAAAGATTTATACGCAAATGTATAATCATAAAAGTTTTACTTAAACTTTGCATTACATAGGAAGGGGATCTATCCTTAATTCCTCAGCTACAACCTGTTTGTGTCCACCCCCCAAATGGGGAATATTTATGACACACAAAATGGCAAAGAATCACATTCAAGCCATGTATGTGAGTTCAAGCAAAGTATAAATGGTTTTTGAAGCAATAATGTTTTTACGGTTCTTACATACATACATACATACATACATACATACATACATACATACATACATACATACATACATACGTACGTACATGCATACATACATACATACATACATACATACATACATACATACATACATACATACATACATACATACATACATACATACATACATACATACATACATACATACATACATAAGACCTATGGTAAGTTTTCTTACCTTCGAGTAGAACAGAAGTATGTAAGAAAACCACATTGCGGCGCATAAATCGTTCATGACATGCCCAACCCCATAGCAGAGCTTTCCGCCTCTGGAAAGGGCCTCCTTCATGATGCGAGAGACGGATAGCGCAAATTTCCAGCTGGTTCTTTAGATATCTTTTGTTTATATTAAGATGATGTCTTGAATTGGTTCTTCGGATATCTTTGGTTTATTAAGATGATACCTTGTCCTGAATTGGTTCTTTAAACACTTTTTGTTTTATTAAGGTAATACCTTGTCTAGAATTGGTTCTTCGGATATCTTTTGTTTTATGAAGATGTCTTGAATTGTTTCTATGGATATCTTTTATGTTATTAAGAAGATGTCTTGAATTGGTTCTTCGGATATCTTTTGTTTTATTAAGATGTCTTGAATTGGTTCTATGGATATCTTTTGTGTTATTAAGAAGATATCTTGTCATGAATTGGTTCTTCGGATATCTTTGGTTTTATTAAGATAATACCTTGTCTTGGATTTTTTTTTTTAGATATCTTTTGCCTTATTAGAATAATATCTTGAGTTTATTGTATTAATCCTTTAGGTATTTGGTGACCTTTCTTGAGTAAATATATGTTGTGATATTGGCACTAAAAGTAAGTTTTTAAAATAACCATAGAGTAAATCTAGTGTTTTTTTCTGTTACTCTGGCGCTGTATTAAAAAATAATAAAAAAATTTAACATAAGACTTTTTAAGCAAAAATTTTTTTGTTGTTTGACACTTAGTTACGTTTCAAAATAAAAAAAAAATCTAATATTTTTCTGCTATTCTCCAGGTATATCTCATTACATAGAAAAAACGAATTGTTTTGTTTTTAAACTTGAAATAAAAACAACACACACTTTCTGCTCTCAAAGTTCTTTATAAAACTATTTCCAAATAACTTTATATTTTTTTTTTATAGCAACAGAGAATTTTTCATGAAATCAGAATGGAGTGAAACACTGAACCAAATTGCTTTATGACAATCACACGAAAAAAATAACAAAACCAGTTGAAATGTAAGTTAAGGAATCGAGCAAATTTAAAAACTAAAGAAAATCGAAGTTTTTTCCTAAATTATCTGATTGTCAAAACTGGCTAAAATTCAAAATAAAAAAAAAATTATTTTCAAGGTTTGAAAATTGCACAAAAACTAGTCAAAAATACAAAGAGAATTAGCAAGAAGCCTTCACATAAAGAAAACAAAAACCTTGTTCTAGGGTATACAGTGCCACTCTAATCAGAGTGCTACTCTGCCTGTGTGTGTGTGTGTGTATCTGCTATCGTCACTATACAAAAATCTGCAGCTCAGAAGTCCCCTTTTTATATATTTGATAAGATGGGGGCCTCGATTTTAAAGATTAGAAGAGAGTCATTATCACCTAACTGATAATGAGCATTGTAATATTTAATAATTTCTTAAACCTTAGAGGTAAGTTTTGCTCTGTGCGATTATCGCTCAACGATGATGATTCATGGCTCAACGATGATCGTCAAACGATTGTCTAGAGCACTCATTCTTTGTTCTTGAATGGGACTGCTTTGCTTCGAGCGTCGAAGCAAAACGACCCCATTCAAAAACAAAGAATGTGTGCTCTAGACAATCGTTTGACGATCATCATTGAGCCATGAACGATCATCGTTGAGCGATAATCGCACCGAGTAAAACGTACCTATTGATGTTTAATTATTAAACATTAAATGTCGTTTTTATTTTAGTTCTTCAACAGCGACCAAGACGGAGAGGCTAATTCATATGTCACTAAAAGAACATCTCATATTTTTTTTTCATCCTCTTAGCAATTCGCTGATTTTCTAAACCTTTTTTCCCCATAATTCATATTGCAAAATGCCATTAATTCAAGTACCCAGACACTTATTATGACACTATATCTTGCTTCATTTATCATTATTGGAGTATCTACCCATAGAGATTACAAATAGATAACGAAAATATTCTTTGTCTTACGCCACGTCAAGGGTTCCTGCAATTTGCTCAGAATATCGTGGGAAGAGAGTTTCATTATACACCATCCATCTTTAGCTCTTTCATCAGCTATTCTGTGGCTGGAAAAAGTCGTCTAGGATTGGATAACGGTCTCTTAACCCCTATCCCTTTTAGCCGGTTGTTAGGGCATGATAAAGCCCCACCAGGGTGGACTTCTTTCTCACACACTACTAGTGATATCACTTTTAGTCGGTTACTGTGGCAGATAGGACTAGAACATGCGCTCAGGGCAACGATTACACCTGCCAAAACCAAAAGCCCTTTCCAAGAAGGCACCGTCCAAGCCCATAGTAGAAAAATGAGTCTGTGACGTAAAACAGATCAAATCACTATGGCAGGTAGGAAATATAGTGGAGAAATTTTAATTCCTCTTGTCCAGGAATTACTGAGAATTGCTATGTGTGTTATTGTAGGGCCCGCGGTAGCTCAGTGGTAGACTGTTCGAGTTAGGAAATGACCAGCGCAGTTTCGATACCACCGCAGGGCGTTTGGAAGAGTATTCAGCCTTAATCTCTAAAGTCCAACATGTTTGTCCACCATCACTCGAATGAAGGGATAAATTGCTGTATATTGATTTACGTCATGGACTCCTTTTTCTATGAAGGGCTAGGACGGTGCCGTCTTGTGGATAACTTTGGCTTTGGGAGGTGTGATCATGACCCTGAGTGCTTGCCCTTGCTAACTCATGATCGTGTTACATGACGAGTTAATTTTTTATTTTTTATTTCTGAGGACTATGTTCAAGTATTTTCTCTTCCCAAAGTCAGAGTATTTTGCCTTGACTCAGCCACTCCCTTTATAAAGGCAAAAATGACTTATGTATATAGATAGACAGATGTTCAAGTTAACAGATGGTAGTTCGTAAACAACTTATTTTCATAATTCAAAGGCCAATAAAATCGTAGTTATACAACACTGATTTCGCCAAGTTGTCAGGAATGTCTAAAAGACTATGCAGAGGTTAAGCCAAAAAAAAAAAAAAAAAAAAATTCAGGCCGGTGGCTTGTATTACTCAAATAATTCATTTAGAAATCAATTAGAGTAAAAAAATATATCAAATTAAATAAGAGCTCGCAAGAGAGAACTAAGTCTCAAGTATTTTTCTCGTTGTTAAATGAGAATCATTACTGGATGTGGGAAAAATATCTGTATGTCTGTAATTCACCAGTTACCTCAGAGGCGAGGCTTTGTGTGTTTCAAAACAGGCAGTCCAGTGAAAATATGGCAAAAGTTTGAAAACTTTCAATTTGTTTAGATAGATTTATTACTCTTGTAGAAAATATTTTCACTTATAAACTTAATTGAAGAAAATATAAACCAAATATTGAGAGTGAAATAGAGAGAGAGAGAGAGAGAGAGAGAGAGAGAGAGAGAGAGAGAGAGAGAGAGAGAGAGAGAGAGAGAGAGAGAGAGAGAGAGAGAGAGAGCAAGCAGTGCTGTAGATCACAGTTCAACAACTTCGTACTCTGACTATCGAAATATACCATAAAAAGTCAAAACACTCAAACTCACGTCTTATAAGTTATAAAACCCTGAACATAACTGCATAATGAAATGCGCAGTTGGTTAAAAAAAAATACACAAGAGGTATTTCTTGCTGCGTGTTCGATCTATGCATAAGCATGGTTTGATCACTGAAATATAAAAAGTGGTATACCACCTCACTACCAACCTTTGCTTATTTCATTAACTGAATCCTTGTTCCTTGAAGTGAACCATTCCCTCCAATGAAGTGCCAGTTAAGCTGAATGGCTGGTTTCCAGTCTTGGCAACAATTTGTTAGAGGAAGAGTGGGAGGGTTACTGAAGACTCCAGGTAGGTAGATAGGTAAACTTGTTATTCAAATTACTCAAATTATTTTTACCTGTTTAATTATTCTATTAACTCCAATGTTATTTACATTTTTTGTTATTCTTTTTACTCCAATGTTATTTTACCCGTTATATTGTATTTATTTATTGTTTTTAACTATCAAAACAACCATATCATTTGGCAGTTCAAAACTGATTGTAGACGACACATGTCCCGACTATTCAATATTATCTACGAATTCGGACTTTATGTTTAATCAGTAAAATACCAAGCTACTTAATTTTGTCTACAGGATCTGACTTTATGCTTAATCAGTAAGAAACACCAACATTTATCACTTAGTTATGAAAGATCTTTTACTTCACACGATAACAGGAACTGCCGTTAACGGAATGGAAAATTAATTAAGTCCCGAAGGCTTTTTAATACAATGTGTATAAAATTTAGAAAACACTGTAACTGGATTATTTATATTTGGTTTTACTGATTTGAAGATGTTGTGTTTTTTGTTGGCGTGACAAGGATGGAATGATAAAGCTTGAGTTTATTAGAGAGACACAGCACGTGAGAAAGTGGAACCGGGATGGTTTGGACATGTGTTGAGGAAGGATGAGGGGTATTTAGAAAGAAGGTTGTTAAACATGGAAGTACCATGCTAGAGGGAGAGAGGTAGACCAAAGAGAAGGTTTAAGGATGTGGTGAGGGAGGACGTGGGGGTGTGCGGTGTGACGGAAGAGGGCGTAAGGGATAGGGCGATATGGAGACGATTGATCAGCTTTTGCGACCCCTGACAAGAAAAGCCAAACGATTTGATGATGATGATGATGATGATGATGATGGTAATGCTGTTGATGATTATTTAAGATTTTACTGGTCATTTTTAGCATTTACTAAACCATCCAAAAAACGTGCTCTGTTTTACGATATTTTGGTCTGAATGTTCTGCTTCATTTTGATAAATTTTGAAAACTTCTTTAGGCAGATTAAATTTTTAGATTTATTTTGTTGAAGTCTGTATTTACAAAACCAATATGAGGGTTTTTGCTAGCCTATATAGGTTTGCGTTTTGATACTTGCTTACTTACCCTGTGGATAACCCAAGCAGGGTGATGGGGAGGAGGAATCGTGGCAACCCTTTATCTCTGAGGAGCTAAGTGGAGTAATCGAGGTATGTTTGGCATCTGGTAAATATGTGCGCTTTGACTTGGCCACCTCCTTATAAGATGGATTTCGGCCATTGTATATGTATGTATTTATATGAATTTAAATGATAAATTACAAGCTTTTATATATCTCTACACTTATTTGATGGTCAAATATAAACTAATCAAACTGTACTTAAATTTCTCTACTACTACTACTACTACTACTACTACTACTACTGCTGCTGCTGCTGCTGCTGCCGCTGCTGCTGCTGCTGCCGCCGCTGCTGCTGCTGCTGCCGCTGCTGCCGCTGCTGCTGCTGCTGCTGCTGCTGCTGCCGCTGCTGCTGCTGCTGCTGCTGCTGCTGCTGCTGCTGCTGCTGCTGCCGCCGCCGCCGCCGCCGCTGCTGCCGCTGCTGCTGCCGCTGCCGCTGCCGCTGCTGCTGCTGCTGCTGCTGCTGCTGCTGCTGCTGCTATCATTATAATTATCATTATCATTATCATTATTCCGAGAGAGGGAGAACTTCCATGAGCTGATATATTTTGCTCATAAAATAAAATCTTGAGCAACCATAGACCCTACCTCCGAGTATTTTCTCTTTCTTTCTTTCTTTCTAATTTCTTTCTTTCTTTTTTCTTTCTTTATCTATTTTTTTTTTGTATTTATCAATTCTTTTGCATAAGTTTCTCATTCTTTAAAATTTTTATGCTGATGACAAGCGAGATACATTAAGTACCCCAGAGGGATCGGTACTTGAACGGGTATACATCCCGGATCTCAGATCCAAACCTTTCCTAGTACGAGTACATCATTAAAAGGTGGCTCCAATAATTTCTTCTCTCTAAGCCATGTTTAGCATATTTATAAACCTATAAACAAAATAAAAGTCCTAAGTTGTTTCGATAAACAACTTAACTCCCCAACAGCTCTGTCGTACATAAACAATGTTACCTTCTCTATATTTAAACAACAGGTTAATTATTCTATAATTGGCTTCGGCCCAATTTCTTAAACAGTGTAAACCTAGGATACCATATTGTTAGCTAGACACACACAAATGGATTTCATAAACGCATGTGACGCGGTTCTGTGTATCGGGATCCTAGCCATACACAGAACCACGTCATGTGCGTTTGTGAAATCCATTTGTGTGTGTCTAGCTAACTAACATTATGGTATCCTAGGTTTACACTGTTTAAGAAATTGGGCCGAAGCCAATTATAGAATAATTAACCTGTTGTTTAAATATAGAGAAGGTAATTTTATTGCAGTTTACATTGTTTATGTACGACAGAGCTGTTGAGGAGTTAAGTTGTTTATTAACGGCAAGAAAGTTACTAAACAAAAGTTTCCTAGTTTCGGCTGTTGTTGAAAGTAGCTGACCTCTCTAGAGATATCTAGAACATGTCCTGAATATATTTCTAAACTTTCAAATGACTCATTTGGAAAGTCTTTCAATCAGAATTTCTTCAGAATTCCCATGGGTGTATTTCTGAAAATGCCAACTTTTTTTTTTTTTATGATTGTGACACCAGGACGGGCCCAAAAAAATTATAAAATAAAACAGCCCTCATCGGGCCTGGGCACGAAGAATACATAAAGTAAAGAGAAACAGAGATGGAGAGTGTAATGACTTGTCAGATGTGAAGGGATAATAAAAGATGTGTGATGAATATCAAAGAATATTCAGCGTAGTTGTAGGCATATAAAAAGAAAATCCTTTGAACCAGATTCTATGGAAAAAATATATCGCAGGCAGTATTATCTTGGCATTATTATCATTAGGAATGGAATTGGATGTGGGGGGTAGGGAATCAGTGGAAGTGTCATCACTAAACAGGGGGGATAGAATGTGAAGATCTGGGAAGAAAAGCACGAAAATGCAACAAAGTTAAAGGGTGAATTGGGAGGGGCAGACCCTCCTGCTAATATGCATCCTTACAATGGATGATTAATTTTTATAGTTTAACTAACACTATCTTTTCGTGGCAGGGTTTGTTAATGAGAATGAAGCGTCCTTGCATGATGAGAAACTTAAATACATTTTTTTCCTAGTTTATTTTGTATAATGGAGATGACCTTTCTGGTGATTTCCTGGGGATTCCTTGCGTATGTTTCTAGGATTTCCTCTGACCCTTTGGGGAGTCCTATAACCGGATTCTGAAGTAATATTATGTTGCAGACAGTATTCTCTGGGCACGACAAGGCCGTAAAGTAACCATGTGAAATTATAACATCAAGATATTTTGTTACGTAGCAAATATTACCTAGTTTAATTAATCTCTCTCTCTCTCTCTCTCTCTCTCTCTCTCTCTCTCTCTCTCTCTCTCTCCTCTCTCTCTCTCTCTCTCTCTCTCTCTCTCTCTCTCTCTCTCTTTTAAGTAGTTGACCTCTTTGGAGAATTCTCTGAAATTCCTTGGGTATATTCCGAAAATTCCTCACACTCTATCTCGGAATTCTTGAAATTTAGAGGGTATGTCTTTCCTAATGTCACGCTGTGGGATTGAACCTACCTTAGCGTTTCTCGACTCGCGCTATCTACTACTACATTACAGCGGCTCCCAGTTTTTAAATTAAATATAATTTATATATCATTTTGACAGCTAATATTTTCACTATATATACACTATATTATTTGAATGCAAAGCATCTTTTTATATATCATAGTTATTCCCCATTTGAATGGGGGTGGACAGAGACGCGTTGGAGCCGGGGAATTATGTCTGGATGATCTTCCTAACACCCCATAGTGGAATCGATTCCGATGTAGCAGCTTCCAAATTAGCACACTCTTCTACTGAGCTA
>JAXCGZ010011348.1:147500-152500 GCA_037179515.1 Halocaridina rubra
TGCATTTATGTACTTACGCTCAACTCTAACAGTGGTAGAGCGCGCGAGTTGGGAAGCGACTACTTCGGGTTCGATCCCACCGCTGGGCGTTATGAAGGACATTTAACCTTAATCCTCTAGGATAAATAGATTAATAGAGACACGTAATCAGCGCTATGCAAAAATATATAGGGGGCCGCGGTAGCTCAGTGGTAAAGTGGGCGAGTAGGGAAGCGACTACAAAGGATTCAATCCCATCGCGGGGAGTTAGGAAGGGCATCTAGGCTTACTACTTATCTCCAACATATCTGTGTCCACCCCCATTCGAATGGGGACGAATTGTGACACATATAAGAGCACTTTACTCATTATTTTATTGTAGGAAAGATAAGCGGTTCAAAAATAACTTTACTTTTTACACGTTTCATTCAAGGATTTCATAATGCGTGTCTATAAATCTTTTATGGTTAAATAATGCCATTCATTAAGGCTTGAAATGACAACATCACTTCATGCGAACATACTATTTCAACGCTGTATTCAATATCATTTAAATTACTGAACTCTGTGAGGTACTTGCGAAGCCATCCTTTTAATAAGGAATATCTCTTGGTTAAACTTTATGTAATATTTGCTTTTCTTTACTAATATCGAAACATTTTCTGAAAATAATTTTCAGCTTGATATATCATTAGGCCTCTTTCACACCAAAGTGGCAGAGTGACACGCAAGTCGCACGTGGCACATGGGACGTGTCACGCCACTTCTGTGTGAAAGGTTTCATATATTTCCGGATGTTCGTTTTCAACTGGCGTACCACGTGGTATGCCACGTGCCACTTTAGTGTGAAAGTGGCCTTACTCATATTTTAGTGGCAAAATTTTAATGACTGAGTTACAATACTGTTTAGATAAATATTACGTATGACGTAGTGGGTTTTAGAGTTTCTATTGAATATTAACACTTAAGGATCGAAAAATTCACCATTTTCTTGCTGTATATCTGACAAGCTGTTGTTAGAGCAGCATAGGTCTTCAGTTAATTATGTGCTATACTGTAAGCTCATTACCAAAAAAAAAAAAAAAATCTCAAACACTTTATATTTAGCGCTAAAAACAAAAGTTGTTTGGTGAAGACGAACATTGTCATTTAATGTTTTGAGTTTTCACATTTTGAGTCAAAATATGCACATAAATATTGTTTTCTGCACATTCATCTGTGAACTGTGTAAGTCTGGCATTGAAAGCAATATCACTAGGATCAATAACTGATAATAAAATCATTCATTTTCAGTTGACGAACTGTTAAAGAACTTTTTGCACAATATTGTCACCATCTTGAAACTGATATTCTTACCATATAGCTGAGACCAGCCTGCTGTTCACAGCCAGCACGAGTATCACTAATAATCAACTGATATTTATTTTCAACTTCTTCAAGGAAGTCCAGATTTATCGTCTTTTTCTTCGATGCTTAGTTGGTACATATACATATTATCTTGAGTTTTCAATTGTCCAATCTTAGAATTGGGAATCTCATCTGGGAGTTTTCCATCTGTGATCGTAGCAATGGCTGGATTGTCTATACCTTCAGGTTCGTCGCTCGACTGATCTGTGTCTTCCTCAAATATTTCCAGCACCCCTGATTCACCTTGAAATGAAGGAACAGACATTAAACTCTCTCATCTTCGGATTAAAAATCCTAATATTATTTTGACATTCTTTATGCTCTAAAAATATAATTCATCTAGTGAATCAAATTTTCTTTTGAAAAACTTTCCCAAAGATACATCCAGAATAGATAGATTTTTCACCAGACAACCACAGGATAGCGAGTGGTCGTAAATACACCTGGACTTACCTCTTCTTCTTCCTACTTTGACTTTGAGGAGGGTCAAGGTGACCAAAATACCAACGAGACAAGCGGCACCGCAGGCAAAGGTAATAACACTTCGATAATACCACGACCTGCAATTAAACACATTATGAATACAAAACTGGAGGATGGCTATTATACTAGAGAGAAGCACACTGTCTTCTGTCAATAATGTCAGAGAAGTAGTGGGTTTTTGCATAAAAAAAAAACATACTTTGAATTCATGCAGCTTCAGAATCCACTCACCCTCCAGGATTAGAATTCTGAATGACCATGATAATGATGCCGTTGGAGAACTTATCCACAAGGCTCATGAACCCATACACGAAAGCTCCTCCTTCGACATTGTTCCCGATGAGATCAGCCGTGATAGAGAGAGATGTTATGAGCAGTGTCGAACCGCCAGTCCCGAGAAGAGCAGCGACGACGAAGATTCCCCATTGAGAAAAGTAACTTCCTCTACCAAACCATATCCAGATGCAACCTCCCAGGCCGACTATGCAGCCGAGAGCAAAAGTACCCTGTTTAATATAAATGAAGATATTTTAAGTAAAGTTTATGTGAACTTTCCAACTCATTACATACTATTTTGGAGCAAAGTATATATCAAAATCATACATTGAAACAGGTGACAAGAGATATTTTCACAGGTACATAGACTTTCTAAACCGGTCTGGACTTACTTTTCTCCCAATCTTCTTATTGATCTGTTTCATGACCAGAGAGCCAACAAAACCGGCTAAATACATTACAAATGGCACTGTGGCTATGAAGGACTCACTCAGGTCAAGGGTTATTTGCACGTAGAGAGGGATATACACCTAAAATCATAAGAAAGTATTTAACTCTTAGTGGAAGTTATCTCTAGTATTTTTTTTACCCAATTCTAAGAAATATGAAAAACTTGCCTGTGTCCGAAATGAACTATGTACTTCTTAATGTAATAAAGATCCCAGAGAAGTTATATTTCATGGAAATTGAGTATCATGGTCACTGAGCACTATACAGATATTTTCCAGTTCTAGAGACAATACTTAATGTCAAGAATCAATATAATTTTGCTATTGCATATAGATTTAGTGCAGGCTCATATCTTCCCCTACCTGGTAAATATTATGTCAAGAATCAATATAATTTTGCCATTGCATATAGATTTAGTGCAAGCTCATGTCTTCCCTTACCTGGTAAAGATTAACATAGAGCCTGGTTGCCATATACAACACGGCTATTTGGTAAAATGGCAGTTCTTTGAACCAATCAACTTTTCGCATTTTTCTATATTGTTGCGGCTGCTTGGGTGATTTCGGGTCACTTGTAGCCACTTCACCTGTTGACCTGGGTTTAATGAATGGGGGTTCTTTGACTCCGAAGTGGAATATAGCTGAGAAGAGGCCTCCCACTCCGATACATACCAGTGCCACATTCTGAAAATAGGAAAAATACAAGGAAAAGACATTAATTATAATTGGTGTGTTTTCAATAGGAACATTAATAATAATAATAATAATAATAAGCCTTTATTTCCATTACAATACAATGGGTATTCGTCAGCCGGGGCAAGCCCCAACCCCCCACTGTGGTGCCTAGCCACAGCAGTACCTGTCAGGAAACAGCTTAAACTCTCGGTCTTGGACGGAAACCGATCTTTCGACCTCGTGAATGCGAAGCCAGCGCGTTACCTACCACTGTACTAGCCAGCAGGCTAGGATAAAGCTCTTTTGTACTATGCATGCTTTACCTATATTCTCATGGTGAACTTCGTGACCTTCAATATTACAGAATGAGACTATTTGGTGCCTCCATTTAGGCGAAGCCCTTTTGGCGCCGCCGTTTAAGCGAGGCCCTCTTGGCTCCGCGAATGGCGCCTTTACTAAATAAAAAATAGGTTAATTAACACTAACTTAACCTAATCTAGCATAACCTTGCCTAGGTTAGGTTAGTGTTAAGTATCTTATATTTTGTTTAGTAGGTACGTCAGTCACGATGCCAGAAGGTACTGCGCGAAAACGGCGCCAATGAGTACCCGACCCTCAATATTGAGAAGAATACTCCTTAACCTACCCTGAACTTGGTGGCATCCTCAGGCCCAACATGATCTGTTGAACATTCATCTAGTTCTGTGTGTCCGATTGAAGCTTTCATAGTACAGTTGGGCTCCATGCGACTGCTGTCTTCCGAAGTCTGGGTGTTCAGTGCCAGAAATGTGATTGCAAAGACACTCAGATTAGAAAGCACTGTGAAAGCGTACCTGGTCAGGAAGATTTGAAAGATTATTTAAGGTCATCTTGTATACCTGTGAGAAATGATAAGATACTTCTCCATTCACGGAGGATATAGCAGGTTGGAGAAGGTGAGGACTATTTGGTGCAGAACATGATAATTAATGGACAGACAAATATGAGAGTCTTATGGGACTTAAAGAAACATTTATACATCACTCTCCACACACACACACCAACTGCAGTTTTATATAGGCTATATTTTTCTTAAGTAAAAAGTCTCAAATATAACCATCCCAAGAATGCCCTTACAAATATTTGAGAATTGCTGTAAAAAAGAACGGTTCCATTCTAAGAGCTCATGAGTTGACTGAGGTTATTATCAAATTTTTGCTTTCTAGCAAACATGCAGGGATGAAAATATATCAAATCCATCAAACATTCTAAAGGCTAATATTTCCGGTTAGTGTGGCCAAGGATATGTGCCTTCAAGTCTGACTATGCAATATATATAGCATGAGGCTGAACTGTTACCCTTGTGAGCACGTGAAACGTGAAAAAAGAATACCCTTCAAGCCTTGATAATAGCCCTTAACCGTTAAAAAAAAAATGCCGATCAGGTGTCCTGTTGGTTTAAAAATCGATGGCATTTCTCACCTAATGGAATTGAGTTCCGTGCGCTGGTGTTTCTTAGTGGTAAGATCAGGAATAAGGGCAAGATGCGATATCTGGACACACGCCCAGCCGAACTGGAAAATGCAAACGAAGACCACGTAGTACGCAAACTGGGACCAGTCCTCTGCATTTTGACAGCCGAGGCAAGTGTTGAAGATGAAAGGAAAACTAAAAAAAACAAACAGTGTACCTGGAAATTGTGAGAAAATTCAGTCCAAAGTAAAAAAAAAAAATTCTGTTTGAAAAAATTAA
>JAXCGZ010011348.1:167500-172500 GCA_037179515.1 Halocaridina rubra
TATTTATACGTAAATCATAAGTGAATTAATAGTAAAGTTGAGGGTTATCTCGTGATATCACTCGAATACACATCACGATCACAGTCACAAGCACTTAGAAAAAAATGAATATTTTAAGATTAACTGTGAGTCTTGGAGATTCTTATCACGATAACCGCAAAATAAGATATTATTATTACCGGGACAATAAGTAATGCATCATGCTCAAATAGACAAAAAAAACAGCCTCTTTGAGGAGCAATAATTATAAAAATAGATACAGTGAGTTGTACCGTTTTTATGTGTTACTCTTTGCCCCTATTATGGAGATGGAAACAGACAGGTTGGAGCTGGGGAATTAAGGTGGGATGCCTCTCCTAACGTCCCGCGGTGGGTTTTATTACCGATTTGTCACTACCCGAGTTGAATACTTTTAATTACTGCCCTGCATCTGTCCCTGGGTAGCGCAGTGGTTGGAGTACTCGATTATGGAAGTGAAAATCCCATTGACTGGAGCACTCGATTTATAAAGTGAAAAAACCGGGTTCTAACCCACCGAGGGGCGTTAGGAAAGGCATCAAGCCTTAATTCTCCTGTTCCAACCAGTCTGAAACCTCCTCTATTATGGGGATTAATAGTGACATTCAGCAGCAAACAACAGATGTTAGAGTCGAACTTCGGACCATTTAGGTGAGAGGAAGGCTGTGATCCATTGAACCACGTAGGGCGATCAGAGAGTGTGTAAAAATGACTACTAGGATTCAACCTCGAGGCTATCTAGGTGGGGAGCAGCCTAATCAAAAATTATATCATGTCATGTGATCGACATATTGTGGTCACGGTGACAAAGTGGTACCACCCCCGACTTTGAGTCGTTAGATTGAGGATTCGTGGCCTGCCACGGTCTGAGGTTAGAAAGGGCATTCACTCAGGGTAACGATCACACCTGCCAAAACCAAAGCTCTTCGCAAGAAGGAACCGTTCTAACCCTTAGTAGAAAGGAGAGTCCGTGACGTAAAATTGATCACTAAAGTGGTCGATATATATTTAAAACTCGCCGCGAGGAGTCAAGCTACAGACCATCTAGTCTGAAGGTATGCTAAGATTCTCCGAAGCACGCATAGTGATTAGAATGTTTGGGAAAAAAAATCCTTATAAAAAGAAAAATTGCATTTAAAATGCAACAGATTCAGTCCATATACAGTTCAGGTGAGTTGAAAACACAACTGCATTTGTTTCCAGTCAAATTTAATCACAATTTAGGACTTTAAAAATGCAGACATCAGAGTATTATGCCTTGACTCAGCCAATCCCCTTATAATGGGAAAAATTGCTTATGTATATAGATAGATAACAAATGATATTTGGTCATTTAATTAAGCAAACTCGGATTGCTGTGAGGCGCTATGGACATCATTACAATTCACATTAAACCAAATTCAGATATTTAAACACCAATTTCTGCTAATTCATTAATTAATCTTACAATTATTATCTTCTATATCGATTATCATCTTTATTAGGTAAATTCTTGATAAGGCAAAAAAATCCCCATAACTAAAAAAAATGATGTTGTAGTAAGACATGATAAAATCACATTATCTTCATATTATCATTGAGTCAGTATTATCATATGACCTTATTTTCGGGATGACAAAACTTGTTTATCTAAATATGTCCTAATGCCGCTCACCTTTATAATTGCTGAAAAATGGATAATAATTATTCATTGGTTCTCAACAGGTGGTCCATAGACCTCTATCTGAGTTAGATGAATTAATTCAATTTTCTTTTGGCCTTGCTATTTATTTAAAAATAAATTGGTAATTTATGTTTTAAAATACTATATCTATTCAAAAAATCTGAATACTATTTGTCTACTAATTCACTGAATGCCTCGAAAAACTTTTTTTTCTTTCTATAAAATGTATTTCAACCAAAATGAATTTTTTTGACTACCTTTCTTATCATTCCTAATAAGGTGGTGGTCCGCGACTTTTTATTTTTTTATTTTTTTTAACTTGCTGGTGGTCCTTGAAGTGATGCGGGTTGAGAACCACTGTATTATCACAATTGAGTTACGGAACATAATCTACGAAAACGTGCATTTAAATCAAATAAAGATTTTTATGTTGTTCTCCAAATGGAGAGCCTGAATTGAGGGCAAAAATAACCTATTTATTAGGTATTATATTATTTATTTTTACTATCCTATTTACTCTTAGATCATGACCGAGAGAGAGAGAGAGAGAGAGAGAGAGAGAGAGAGAGAGAGAGAGAGAGAGAGAGAGAGAGAGAGAGAGAGAGAGAGAGAGAGAGAGAGAGAGAGAGAGAGAGAGAGAGAGATAAAAACGTGCGATATACGATTCTTTGCAGATAAAGAACTTACAAATGTAGGTGGCGTTTTCTCTCTCTCTCTCTCTCTCTCTCTCTCTCTCTCTCTCTCTCTCTCTCTCTCTCTCTCTCTCTCTCTCTCTCTCTCTCTCTCAACTAAATGGGTGATTTTCAGGGTGATTATTATTGCATCTCATGACCAAACCACTTTGAGACATGAGGAGAGGGTAATATGGTCTTCCTGCATTTATAGAAGAAGAAGAAGAAGAAGAAGAAGAAGAAGAAGAAGAAGAAGAAGAAGAAGAAGAAGAAGAAGAAGAAGAAGAAATGATGATGCTATTCGAGTTTTATGCGTCACTATTATCACCCAATATGTGGGTGACAGAGAATGGGGTTGCAAATTTAAGGCTGAGTTTACTTCCTTACACCCCAGGGTGAGCTTGATCACAGGTCTGTTAACTCCCGAGTAGGGCATTTTGACCTCTCGGCTACCGTGGTATTGCATTAAGGGGGGTTCACCCTGTCAAGCGGTTCATCGAACACGGTTCCCTTTTTACTATCATTTTGAGAAGTTGTAGTCTTAATCCTACACTCAAAATTTTAAAGAAAAAACAAGAATAGATTCAGTGGTTAAACAATCTTGTCAAAGAGCAAATCAGCCCAACCCAGTTCCGAACAAACCTGTTGTTTACCAAGCAGTCACATCTAAGCATAACATAACACGTTTGCATCTCCACTTAGCCAATGAACAATCCTTCTATTAGTTTTCGCCAATATACCCCTCCACCCCCCAACCCCCCCATTAAATGATATATTTAACTAGCATATAAACAGACACACAAACAACGCGTTCCTCGATAAATGAAGATAAGATATTGCCAGACTTTTGAGTAATAACGATGAGAAAACTTAAAAATCCAAAGGTGTCTTTTTAGGATCAAGGTCACATGATCTCGTGACCCAGTTGGTAACAACTGGATTTATTTTATTTCTTGGTACTGGGACCTGTAACTGATTTTTTTTTCTCTTCTGTTTGATGCGATGTTATTGGGTACCTAAACTTTGTGTAGGTCCAGAATCCATTGAGAATGCAAGCTAGTCTCTCCTTTTGTTATGCTCGTACTTTGGCAACCCTGGTTCTAATACCATTAGTATTGAGGTTGCCAGAAACTTGAAGATTAAAAAGGACAGACCTTTTATAAAAAATGGACATTTGTGCAAAAAAGGACAAACCTGGCATAATATCTGCAAGGGCACTGGGAACGAAGAGTTAATTGACACGTGGAGTTCATCTTACGTAGGTATTGGAGACAGAGGTTTGCGTAAGTCCTTAGCACAGAGACTTGCGTAAGTCCATAGGACTGAAACTCTTACATGAGCCTTGGGGACTGATGTACCGGCAGAGGCACTCGGGCTTAAGACTATCAAAGTGCCAAGGACTGACACTCTGCGCAGTACTGTACAGGGTGTCCACAAAGTCTGGGTACAAAGGAAATTTCACTATGCAGACCTATTCAATCGAGTTCACCTGAATTTTGTAAAGCGCATCAAATTATGCATTGAAAATGATGGAAATCACATTGAAAATATTATATATGAACATTAGATTTAAATAAAATTGTTTTGTTTTAAAAGTATGTGTTAATCTCCTGTGTACCCAGACGAAGTCTGGGTACACAGGAGATTAACACATACTTTTAAAACAAAACAATTTTATTTAAATCTTATGTTAATAAATAATATTTTCAATATGATTTCCATCATTTTCAATGCATAATTTGATGCGCTTTACAAAATTCAGGTGAACTCGATTGAATAGGTCTGCATAGTGAAATTTCCTATGTACCCAGACTTTGTGGACACCCTGTAGACTGGACTCTTGTTCTGTGTTAAAGTACTGCAGTTTAACCTAAATTTAAGTTCTGTGAGAAGGTACTGGAAACTAAGATCGCTTTTGGTACTTAGGGATAAGCCTTAAGAGGGGTTTACACGGTCAAACGGTTCGTCGAACGCGGCTCGACAGACAAGTGTTTGAAGTGATGTTCGAACGTGTGAACGGGATATTTGGTTGTCGAACACGTTCACACGTTCGAACATCACTTCAAACACTTGTTCGTCGAACCGCGTTCGACGAACCGCTTGACCGTGTAAACCTCCCTTTAGATAGTAATACTTACTACAGAGTCGGAATACCTGTTCTGAGGGAAGGTATTGAAGACAGAGATCGTTTTTGAATCTTGGGGCGGAGCCTTTAAAGGCAATACATAATACAATATGTATATTGTCAAAAAACAATTCATTATCCATTGTACAGATACACAATAGCAGGAGGGTGTGCCCCTCTCATTTCCGCCTCTCTCTTTATTTAATTTTTTGTGAATTTCCTTCAAAATCCCCCGATTCTTTTTACCCCCTCTGGTTTCCCCCCCCCCTCCTATGCCATCCACATGATGATATAATGATGACGACGCATACGCATTAGCTGTTTTACCTGGGACTGAGACGATGATTATAAAATGCAGAGTGATATTCTGCTTAAGCACAGGTGCATGTGACCTTGCACATGTCTAGGACACTGGACGTGCTTAGTAAATTGTGGCTGAAATTTCCTGATTAATGTAAGGTTACTTTGAACTGATACTGACTGTAGGTAGTGAAGATTAACGACTCTGCGTAAGTACATACAT
>JAXCGZ010011348.1:177500-190000 GCA_037179515.1 Halocaridina rubra
CAATATTATTTTTTAGATGTATAAGTTCTCACAGTAAAGATTTTATTTTGTATATAGTAAGTAATTTACAGTACCTTGTACTGTATAGTATGAAGAATAACCGATGTATCTTTTGGAAATAAACTTTTTGATTTTTGATTTTTTGACTCTCTCTCTCTCTCTCTCTCTCTCTCTCTCCCTCTCTCTCTCTCCTCTCTCTCTCTCTCTCCTGAAGTTATTTTGTTCCTATCGAAGCCCGTGCTCTGAAAAGGCCTTTTTATCCATCATTAAAGTCCCATATCTAATTGCGTGCTTAATAAAACCTCCTAAGTTGACAGTGGGAAAAATAAGTTAGACAATTCTAGTTCTTATGATCAGATTTAGTATATATGTAAGTAGTAGTAGTAGTAGTAGTAGTAGTAGTAGTAGTAGTAGTAGTAGTAGTAGTAGTAGTAGTAGAGATAATATTTTATATAAAAAAACTCTTAGAAATTCTTGAAGGAAATTCTATGAAGGCATAAAGTAACTACATACATATCGAACTCACTCCAAAAAGTATACCATGAACTTGTACAGCACCACCCGGGTTACAAAAGGCTCGTATATCGCAGTAGAAATCCTTACGTAAGTAAGCGTATCTGTATACTCCGTTCAGGCTAAAGTGGCTTGTGACGAATATGTTTAATAATCAAGACATGACACGGCGCAAATGCTGGTACTTAATTTATTTAAAATAAATTATAATGGCCAACTGGTTGAAAGATTGTTGAAAAAAGTTGGAATGTTTAGGTCGGATAGAGTATTGGAATGTATTGAAAATATATATATTCACACACACATGCATATACGAACGCACACACATGCTCACATGTCCACACTCATCAATGTATATATATTCATGTATATATACATATATGCATATATAAGTATATCTGGTCATAAAATTTTTTCGTGGATAATGATATAATTATATATAATTTTATACTTATGTGTACATATATATATGTGTTTGTGTTTGTGAGTGTGTGTGTGCGTGCGTACGTGTGTATGTATGTTTATATAAATTTTTGATAAATTCTAATAATCTATCCGATCTCATCATTGCTTTTTTTTTCAACAGCCTTGCAACCAAACAAATATTTTTGGATTACTTTAATAAAATCAAGTAACAGCATATGCGTAGTGGCCGCTTTTCTTCTACTCATGAAATCCAGCCAGTTCTTTGCCCTTTGAATAACGTATCTGCCATTAGCTAGTTTAGCCTGAACTGAGTATATGGGTCTCCTTACATATACTCGTACTTACGTAAGGATATGAACAGGTAGTACCATATGTTCCAATAACTGTAACGAAACCTTTTGTAACTCGGGTGATGCTGTATCGGCTTATGGTAAATGTCTGGGATTATTTAGAAACATATAATTATTCCAACTTTATTAAGTTATTTTTTATTAAGAATATCAAAGAGCATTTCTTTTGTTTATGTAAAATATCGTAGCTACTACTACTACTACTACTACTACTACTACTACTACTACTACTACTACTACTACTACTACTACTACTACTACTACTACTACTACTACTACTACTACTACTACTACTACTACTACTACTATTTTGAAGTAGAAAAAAGATCGAAACTACTCTACCCCTTTCCTTGTAGAAAAAGCTACTGTTATGTCTATATAATTTTAAAGATATATGTTTATGAAGCAGTGTCAACAACCCTTATGAAAGTCAATATGGTGGGGATGGTGGTAGTAATAGTAATAGTAGTAGTCGTAGAAGTAGTATTTGTAATACTAGTATTACTACTACTACTACTACTACTACTACTACTACTACTACTACTACTACTACTACTACTAATAATAATAATAATAATAATAATAATAATAATAATGATAATAATAATAATAATATTAATAATAATAATAATAATAATAATAATAATAATAATAATAATAATAATAATAATAATAATAATAATATTAATAATAATAATAATAATAATAATAATAATAATAATAATAATAATAATAATAATAATATAATATTAATAATAATAATAATAATAATATTAATAATAATAATAATAATAATAATAATATAATATTAATAATAATAATAATAATAATAATAATAATAATAATAATAATAATAATAATAATAATAATAATAATAATAATACTTTGCTTTTTCTCTTAGCAATAAAAAAGATATGGCTTCTTCCTTACAAAAACACGCATGCATACGCACACGCGCATATGTACATACATACATACATACATGCATACATACATACATACATGCATAGATACATACATACATACATACATACATACATGCATGCATACATACATACATACATACATACATACATACATACATACATACATACATACCATACATACATTCATAATTTTTTTTTTTTTCATCTTGGCAATCAAAATTATTTCCCCATTCAAAGTCACTCATTCAATAGATTATTCTTTTTATTTTTAAATAGATAATTTCCCAATCCATCGAAAGCTATTCTTTTTTTTCTTTTTTTATATCTTATTGCTCTCTACAGCCACAGTCAAGCTCACAAATAAAAAAAAAACATTTAGACATAAACTTGAAACATAATAAAATTTCTACAAATGGTGCCACACAAGTAAATACTGTACATGAGGCTGAAGGTATTAGACAATCCATCGAAGGATTTGCTCCGAAAACCAATTGAATGAAAATTACTCTAAATTACCGCAATTTGTCATAGATTCTGACGATAGTCTATTACCCGAATCTATTGTCCGTTATAAAGGAAGAGAAAAGAGTTTAATTATCTTAGAGAGAGAGAGAGAGAGAGAGAGAGAGAGAGAGAGAGAGAGAGAGAGAGAGAGAGAGAGAGAGAGAGAGAGAGAGAGAGAGAGAGAGAGAGAGATGAATAAACATAGACACACAGATAGATAGATAGATAGATAGATAGATAGATAGATAGATAGATAGATAGATAGATAGATAGATAGATAGATAGAAAGAAAAAGAGAGAAAGAGAGAAAGATAGAGAGAGCAAACAAAAAGATAGATAGATAGATAGATAGATATAGATAGATAGATAGATAGATAGATAGATAGATAGATAGAGAGAGAGAGAGAGAGAGAGAGAGAGAGAGAGAGAGAGAGAGAGAGAGAGAGAGAGAGAGAGAGAGAGAGAGAGAGAGAGAGGAGAGAGAGAGAGGACGTCTCTACTACTACTACTACTACTACTACTACTACTACTAATAATAATAATAATAATAATAATAATATAATAATAATAATAATAATAATAATAATAATAATGATAATAATAATAATAATAATAATAATAATAATAATAATAATAATAATAATAATAATAATAATAATAATAATATAATAATAATAATAATAATAATAATAATAATATTATAATAATAATAATAATAATAATAATAATATATAATAATAATATAATAATAATAATAATAATAATAATAATAATAATAATAATAATAATAATAATAATAATAATAATAATAATAATAATAATACTTTGCTTTTTCTCTTAGCAATAAAAAAGATATGGATTCTTCCTTACAAAAACACGCATGCATACTCACGCGCATATGTGCATACATACATACATACATACATTCATAAATTCTTTTTTTCATCTTGGCAAGCAAAATTATGCCACCATTCAAAGTCACTCATTCAATAGATTATTCCTTTTTTTTTAAATAGATAATTTCCCAATCCATCTAGAGCTATTTTTTTTATATATATCTTATTGCTCTCTACAGCCACAATCAAGCTCACAAATAAAAAAAACATATTTAGACAAACATGAAACATAATAAAATTTCTACAAATGGTGCCACACAAGTACATACTGTTCATGAGACTGAAGGCATTAGACAATCCATCGAAGGATTTGCTCCGAAAACCAATTGAATGAAAATTACTCTGTTCCGGTTTGTTCCGGTTTTACGTCACGGACTCCCTTATCAACCAAGGGCTAGGACGGTTGCCTTCTTGCGAAGGACTTGTTTTGGCAAATGTAATCCTTACGCTGAGTGCATGCCTTTGCTAACCTCAGACCGTGACGGGGCGCGAACCCTCGACCTGACGCCTCAGAGTCGGAGACGCTACCGACTGAGCCACGGCGACTACTGAATGAAAATTACTCTAAATTACAGTTATTTGTCATAGATTCCGACGACAGTCTATTACCCGAATCTATTGTCCGTTATAAAGAATGAGAAAAGAGTTTAATTATCTTAGAGAGAGAGAGAGAGAGAGAGAGAGAGAGAGAGAGAGAGAGAGAGAGAGAGAGAGAGAGAGAGAGAGAGAGAGAGAGAGATAATCATAGATAGATAGATAGATAGATAGATAGATAAATAGATAGATAGATAGCTAGATAGAGAGAGAGAGAGAAAGAAAAAGAGAGAAAGAGAGAAAGATAGAGAGAGCAAACAAAAAGATAGATAGATAGATAGATAGATAGATAGATAGATAGAGAGAAAGAAAAAGAGAGAAAGAGAGAAAGATAAAGAGAGAAAGACAGAGAGAGAAAACAAAAAGATAGATAGATAGATAGATAGATAGATAGATAGATAGATAGAGAGAGAGAGAGAGAGAGAGAGAGAGGAGAGAGAGAGAGAGAGAGAGAGAGAGAGAGAGAGAGAGAGAGAGAGACGTCTCTTTAGTGACGTAAGCAGAGGCTGTTACGTCTACGGATGAATGACGAAAGAAACCTGTTCTGTGGTTGGTCGGATGGTCTGTAAGGAAGATAAAAACGTGGCATTATTCTTTTTCCTTCCATCTGGATGAATATGGTTGAGTAAAATTGCATAATTGGTCTCACTGTGTGTGTGTGTGTGTGTGTGTGTGTGTGTGTTTATTTTTCTTTACAAATAAATAAATAAATGAATTCATTATTATTGGTGTAAAATTCAGAGTTATAAATAATTACATGAATGAATATGAACAATTGAAATAATATTGAATATTTTGTTTTCAGAAATTAATTGATTAATAAATAAATAAATAAATAAATATCAACTAAACAGATAAATAAAAAATATAGATAATAAAATTAAATAAATATTTCATGGAAAATGGAAAGTGCGAATTTAATGATCAGTTGGGTTGGGCCTCTGAGGGGTGGGGGGCTAATTATGCCTTCAGCTGTGATTGACAAAACCCAAACATTCCTTGGCCATGCGGTGCATACACATGCAAGGCCCGCTCTTCTTCTTCTTCTTCTTCTTCTTCTTCTTCTTCTTCTTCTTCTTCTTCTTCTTCTTCTTCTTCTTCTTGTTTTTTCTCTTCTTCTTTTTCTTCCTTACTTTGTTTCATTTAGGAAATTTCCTTATAGTTTTCTTACAGCTATATCTGCTATACTAGGAATGAATGCATTCTATCTGAATGCTACTCTGTTCATATTACAGATTCCCCCAACCTTACCCGCGGCTTCAGATAGAATGCGCTCATTCCTAGTGTATCAGATATAGCTGTAAGGTTTGTTTCCCTTTTAAGACCTTCTGTGGTGTAGTTGGCAGCGCCTTGGCGCATTAATTGTGTCCTAGGTTCAAGTCCCTGTGGGCTAAAAATTATTCATGTTTTCACATATGTTTAATGTGCTTATTTGATTATTGTGGGTCATAAATGAGATTGAAATTTGAGTTAAATGCAAAATCGAAGCCACGAGTGAGGTTGGGGGGGAACTGTACTATGATCAGAGTGGGATCTAGAGAGAATGCATTCATTCCTAGTATAGCAGATATAGCTGTAAGTTTTTTTTTTCCCCTTTAAGATCTACTGTGGTGTAGTTGGTAGTGCCTTGGCACAGTAATTATATGTCCTAGGTTCAAATCCCGGTCGGGGTAAAAATGATTCATATATATATATATATATATATATATATATATATATATATATATATATATATATATATATATATATGCATGTCTGTGTGTGTTCGTGTGTGTGTGGCTGCATTAGTCATAACCAATAAATCCAAACGAATAGGTAATTATTTTGTGCAAACATGCATGAGGATTTTGTCAACAGATTATCCTTTTCTTTTATGTGAAATTTTACACACACGTACACACACATGCATACAAACATACATACATACATATATACATACATACATACATACATACATACATACATACATACATATATATATATATATATATATATATATATATATATATATATATATATAAAAACTTTTCATCACAAACACCATCTTTATATCAAGTTTTAATTCACTGTTTTTTTCATATCATATAGATTGAATTGTCTCACGTAACACATTATAATTTCATTGCATTTTCACCCCAAAAAAATTTGTCCACTCACCTGCCAGACCTCCTGAAGAAAATGATCCCAGGTGTTGAGTGATTGCATGAACTGCAGCTGTTGATGTTATTTTTTATATTACTTTGATTTGTCACTACGAATTCCCATTCACAGAGGGGTGGACGCAGACAGGTCGAAAATGGAGAATTAAGGCTGATTGTCTTTCCTTACGCCCCGCAGTTAGCAGGTAAAAGTCTTAACCTTTAAGGCGTGCCTGCACTTTCGAGTATTCACACAAATTATGAAATTTTAGACCAAAAAATAAGTCAACTTTCTCTCAGTTTCGCGAGCTTGGCATTTAACGAAATTCGTATAGAGTAAAAATATTTTCTGATCTGTCAGAAAAAGGATTTTAACAACACATTGATATAAAAAGAGAATATTTGATATAACAAATAATAATCCAGTTTACCTCTTCAGAACCTGTTTTGTATATTCGCCAAGAACTTCCTTCCTGAGCTTTGAAAGCAGAATATGTTTAAGAAACGCGGGAAGACGGCAGCTAATACTCACTCCAACATCGGTGCCGCGATTATGACATGCACTCCTAGAGTGAATCTTACTTTTCTTGCGCTAGTGACCTACCACGCTTCTCTCTTTCTCTAATTTCCTCCGCCTACGTCTCTCTCTCTCTCTCTCTCTCTCTCTCTCTCTCCTCTCTCTCTCTCTCTCTCTCTCTCTCTCTCTCTCTCTCTCTCTCTCATTGTCTTCTAGTAAGTATTGAAGTTTTGCTCTCTCTCTCTCTCTCCTCTCTCTCTCTCCCTCTCTCTCTCTCTCTCTCTCTCTCTCTCTCTCTCTCTCTCTCTCTCTCTCTCATTGTCTTCTAGTAAGTATTGGAGTTTTGCCTTTTCTTCTTATTTCTCTCTCTCTCTCTCCTCTCTCTCTCTCTCTCTCTCTCTCCTCTCTCTCTCTCTCTCTCTTCTCTCTCCTCTCTCTCTCTCTCTCTCTCTCTCTCTCTCATTTATTACACTAAAATAATTCTTTCTCCTCTTTTTGCTTTCCCGATTCTCATATGATGATGCTTCCCCCCATTACTTCGTGAGAAAATTCAAAGTATTACATTATAAATATTGGCTATTAATTATTTTTACACCCTCTAAATTTATCTATATACAGTGAGTGGGTCATCCCCTATACAATGTTAGTGGCCGAGCGAAAACACACACCCATTCGACTTTGTTTCACTAATGCTAACACATCCGTCTTTCTTTATATTAAAATGCTTCCCATTGACTCTCAATCATCTTACAACAAATACTATGGTTTTGTAATGAGTTTTCCTACCAGAATCCTCTCTTGCCCTTACTCTTGGCAGGAGGATGATACAAAGGGAGGCTCCCAGTCCCCTCACTCCACCCCATTTAGTTTCTTTTTCGATGCCCTATTAGCTATTTATCATGTGCGTTGTAAAGTCCCTCAATTTGACAGAGCTAGTTTGCAGTTAAGAAGGAGATAATGGCATCCCTAGGCTAAGAGCCCTTGCCATATCAACAGGCTCACTGTGTGTACATCAGTCATGACTGTATTAAGAACAATATATTTGCCATCCTGGGATTCGCTATCCAAATTGTCAGTTTCTCTCTCTCTCTCTCTCTCTCTCTCTCTCTCTCTCTCTCTCTCTCTCTCTCTCTCTCTCTAATATATATATATATATATTTATATATATATATATATATATATATATATATATATATATATATATATATATATATATATATATATATATATATGAATGTATGTGTGCTCACAAGAAAAAGTTCCAATGCCGTAACTCCCCGTCAATTTTTTTTGGCCCAGTAACACTGGTCATAACTGTTTTTAAAATCATAAATTAATATAACGTTGAAAGTTCCTTTTGCTTTACTCATTCAAATTATTAATTATACCTACTCTATATTAGTAATTACATGTATTTTATTATCATTCCTTAATGACACTTAAATTTTGCTTTGCACATGGGAACACATTTGCAATAGTATGTGCTATTGCCAACTCAGCAAGTGTAAATGGGTACAAGAAAAGTTAAGGGCAGCTATTCGTGGAGGCGGCTGCACAGTGAGCTCAGACATACAATAAGGATTGCATAGGCTGTTCTGATGATTTGCGTTTAAAAAATAAACAAATCTGACCTTCCGATTTCGTCGGCTGTTTAATGTTAAAGTGTTTCACGGTCATGAAATCTGCATTAAAGGGCATGAAAACATTCGGATTCCCTTTGTCAAACATGATTATCTGTTTTCATAACACGTAGGTCAGACATGCTTTACATGATTCGATCCCCAGGGATTCAATAACAACCTTCTGGAGGAGCTCTCTGTTGTGATACACAAGAACAACAGCAACTACTACTACTACTACTACTACTACTACTACTACTACTACTACTACTACTACTATTTTAACTAGACACCACCTCTCCCCGGCTTGGAAAGGTCACACGTAGGACTGTTACTTGTTAGACTATTTTACTTTGAAACAAATTTGCAGTACATCTAATGCCCACTCTCTTTTTCAGTTTTTCATTTGATAATAACTAAAAGATATATATATATATATATATATATATATATATATATATATATATATATATATATATATATATATATATATATATATATATATATATATATATATAGATAGATAGATAGATAGATAGATAGATAGATAGATAAAGTTATGTGTCCCTATTATAGTCAATTAATTTCAATTAAATTTTACTAGTAATAATCAAGTCCTTTGCTCATCTTCGCAACATGATCGTAATAATTTGTTCTTCACCCCGAAACAAAGACAGAACCCACTGACCCCCGTTGTGTGTGGTTCAAGGTCAACCGTTACAAGCTCTCAGAGTGTCAGTTCGAAGAATAGGCGAGATGGAAATGACAGCTTACAAACTCACATCTCACGTTATGCGAACCTCTGAGAATTCATGAGACAGGAGATAAAAGAGAATAATAATTCAAATCCATTTGATGGGATGAGATACTAGTGGATGTATTATTTTGTTTTCATTTCAGTCTTTTTTCTTCTTAAGATCTTGTCGAAGATCTGCACCGGATAGCAGAAGTCTTCTCATGGCCTGTTCAACCGCATGATCCAACCCTTTCTCCTCGTCTATTTATTTTTTCAAAATATTGAAATTGTCTCTCAACTCTCCTAGAAGTCATTAAAAAAAAGTAAAATTCAAGAGTTATTAAGCACATATAAATACAATTTAAGCAAATATTTGTTGAAAATCTCTATAGACATAAGGATGCCTCCTTCGGCCTCTCGCAATTAATTATTTTGTCATCGTTTTGTTGACCTGTGTATTTCAACTTTATAGTTATTCAGATACTATGTATGACTTCAATATCATTGAAAAGGTATTACAAAATACAATTGAAACGAGTCTATATTAGTTAAATATGTTTATCTTTTTATATTTCATGATTAATTATTTTTCCTCATTGTAGTCACCGTGGCTCAAGCGGTAGCGTCATCGACTCAGAGGCGTCAGGTCTAGGGTTCGAGTTCCTTCACGGTCTGAGGTTGGAAAGGGCATGCACTCAGGGTAACGATTACATCTGCCAAAACAAGTCCTTCGCAAGAAGGTAACCGTCCTAGTCCTTGGTAGAAAAGGGAGTCCGTGACGTAAAACAGGAATAACTATTATTCCTCATTCGGGGGTGGACACGGATGGATTGAAGCTGGGGGAATTAAGGTTGGATGTCCTCCTAATAACCCCTCCATGAGGTCGAAACGGGCTCCATCACCTCCTGAGTCAAGCACATTACCGGTTACGCTAAACGTACATATTTGATAATTAGATAAAGAAAACTCTTTGGGATGGAGAATTAAATACATCCATATTCGTAAGATCAATGCAGCGCAGTGGTTAGAACCTTCGACTCGGAATTGACAAACCCGTGTTCAATCCCACATTAAATCCCCGGCTCCAAAACACTGTATCCACCCCCCATTCGAATGGGAATTAACAGTGACATATAAAACAGCAAATAACATTATAATGGACAGATTAAAATGGCATTGTATTCTTCTTCTTCTTTTTCGTCTACATCTTTTCCCACTTTTATGTGGGGTCGATGTTTCTGTCCGGTTTTCTCCATTTGTTTCTGTCCCATACCTCATCACCCAACAAACCTTTAGGCAATCCATCCACCTACGCTTTGGTCTCCCTCTCCTTCTCCTACCCTGTATATCCATTTCCATCACCCTCCTCCCAACATACTGTTCATCCCTCCTAACGACATGTCCATACCATCTTAGTCTACTTTCTTGTATCTTATCTGATATCTCTCTAACTTTTAGGTACCTCTAATCACCTCGTTTCTGATCTTATCTCTCTTGTATTTTTTCACTGTTTTTTAAATGCCACAATTAGTCCCCACTCAAATGGGGATGGGCAGAGGCGTGTTGGAGTTTGGGCATTATGGCTAGATTCCCTTCCAAATGCACCACTTCGGAATCGAACCCGTATTAGCCAGACGTATCACTTTCCGACTCACGCTCTCTACCACTGAACTAACGCAGCCCAAATAATTTAAAATGTCTTCTTGTCAGGGAATGCAAGACACTAATCATGATAACTAGTACAGTGGTAACGCGCTGGCCTCGCATTCGCGAGGTCGACAGATCGGTTCCCGTTCAGGACCGAGAGTTTAAGCTGTTTACTGGGAAGGTTACCGCTGTGACTGAACACCACAGTGGGGGGTTGGGGCTTGCACCGGCTGACGCCCGCCAGAGCAGGGGCGATGCCTCTGATAGGAGGGCTAAAACCGCAAACTTTAAACTTTTTTAAAATGTTATAAATGGGATTCACGGTATTGAGCCCACCGCGGGGCGTTAGGAAGGGTATCAGCCTTACATCCCAACTTCAACCAGACTGTATCCATTTCCGTAATTGGAATTGATAGTGACCAAAAAAAACGAAAAAAAAAAATCAATGCGAGCAATTTTTTCCTATACAATATATAAATTTCAAATCAATGGTACACAAGTGATTTGCAGATAAAAATACAATTACTTAATCCATAACACATTACAATACTTTTTTTTTTGCTTAATAAAAAAAGATAATAATATAATGTTCGAAAATGATGTTTTCTTATATTAATATATATTAACTATGACAGTTGTTGTTAACTACCAATTCATGTGTACCTATTATGCCCCACTCGCATGAGGTGGACATAGGCAGGTTGGAGTTGGGGATTTGAGGCTGCATGCACTTCTTTACGCCACGGCGATGGGCTCTCGCGGGTGTATTTCCAAAAACAGTAAACGATACAGGAAATGACTGTCTGCTTGTAAAATCTTAATGAATTTCGTAAAATAACAGGTTCAACTTATATAATATATCAAACTATTATTACTTTTTAATTTATTTCTCATTAATTTACCTTCGGTCTTCTAAGAATATTCATTAATATTAAAATTCTTTTAATTATATTAGATTTTTTCTATTCTTGAAAGAAAAATAGTTATAAGTGCAGATTTTTCACTACAATAAGCAAGAACACAATTAGATATATTTTTGAAAAGAAGCAAAGAAGAAGAAGAAGAAGAAGAAGAAGAAGAAGAAGAAGAAGAAGAAGAAGAAGAAGAAGAAGAAGAAGAAAACCAACATAAGTGAAATAAAATATTTTACAGAGAATGGATTGCCTATACGAGAGGCCCAAACTCGAGTCCCACTTCCATCCGTGGCGAGAGGTAAAGCATTGACTTTAATCTGCCGATGATTTCGGAGGGACAGTAGTGTCGCTTGTGGTCTCCTAACCCCTGCCAACACAGCAGGTATATTTAGTACACTAAGAGAAATTTCAACTGAGCAGCAAATATTAGTACTATTTACAACAACAACAACAATAATAATAATAATAATAATAATAATGATAATAATAATAATAATAATAATAATAATAATAATAATAATAATAATGACAAAATAATAATAATAACAATAACAAAATAATAATAATAATAATAATAATAATAATAATAATAATAATAATAATAATAATAATAATAATATTAATAATAATAATAATAATAATAATAATATTAATAATAATAATAATAATAATAATAATAATAATAATAATAATAATAATAATAATAATAATAATAATAAT